>JADAQX010000211.1:0-68586 GCA_015476325.1 Cardiosporidium cionae | reverse complement strand
TAACCCTATCTCCTATATTAAAGATAAATTTATACGACAATGAAAAAGTACCACTTGAGAAGAACTTCCTCCCTCACTTTAAACACTCATCATCGGGGGTTAAGTTAGTTATCACTACTCGCGCATCGTTTGTATTTGCGTGTACTCAAATACAGTCGTAATCACTTCGTACTTAATCTACTATTACTTCAGGTATCGTTATTATTCAGCTACTCATTCTTACATCCCTTCAATGTTACTGCGTATTAAACAGACTTACAATTCTACGAATCGTACTTACTACAAATCATCGCAGTACAGAATTACACTTCTACGAAACTTACTACAATCATCACAATAGTATGATTGTTACAGTTTTCCACTTCTTTGAATAAAATTGAACTATAGATTGCACATCTAAAAGAATTTTCTAATTTTTCAGGTATGTAATCAAAAATACCTACTTTTTCCATGAGCAGGCATTTTACTCTTATTTTTTGCATCTTTCATTTTACTGATAAAATTATTTCTTTTCCAATCATTTGGTGCTTTCAAATTTATCGAAGAAAAACTATGCTTTTTCCTAAAATAAACCAGAAGAATAAGCTTTTCGATAGAGAATAAACAGTCGCTGCTGAACTATTTTTCATATTTCGCTTTTGCTTTATAAGTTTGAAATCGCCATAACTACGACATAGCATTTAAAACCATATGCCCCTATCAATTTCTTGAGTAGGAAAAATAGTGTAGCACATGCAAACAAACTAGTCTTCTTTAGCTGAAGTTTAGGAGTATTCGTGTAATAAAATCGATTTATTTGCTTATAATCGTCATTGTTCTAGCAATGCTGTAATTCAGCTTCAAGTTCGATAGAATATTCTTTGCAACACTGAGATTGAATTTTCCGTAACCGGTACAATTCATAAGCTATAAAGCGTAGAAAGAATGTGCTAAAATGCCATTCTTTCTTCCGGGCATGTTAAATCGGTATGTTCTTTATCTTTAGTATGTGCCCCCAGGTAATCTAATACTGGAATGAAAATGTAGCTTTTATTTTTATTTTGGTTATCCCAAGCCTTTGTTTCACAGAGAAAAGTCAAGTCCGGATGCTCAGGGTTTATCCTTGGGGGTGTAAGAATTGCTTCTTGAAATTTTTGCTAATACTGAAGTGTTGATACCGAAATGAGCTATATTTGGGAATAGCCTCAAATTCAATTTTGGAGCTATACGACTAGTCAAATCTGTAGTACTGGTTGAAAATTTACCATCCCCAAACATGTTCC
Organism: Cardiosporidium cionae; assembly: GCA_015476325.1. Lineage (NCBI taxonomy): Eukaryota > Apicomplexa > Aconoidasida > Nephromycida > Cardiosporidium > Cardiosporidium cionae. The sequence goes on along the minus strand of JADAQX010000211.1, from coordinate 67,324 downwards.
GTTCCATCGAACAGTCAATTTCAACACAGTGACCTCGCAACACCAACTACGGCAGGACATACGCAATCCCGGTCCTGCTATGCAGCGACCAACGAAGTCAGTGCTTAAGAGTTAGCACGGACATATTTTGATAACATTTCAGAGCTTAATGCAACTTGTTCCTCTGAGTGAAAAAGATGCATGTTAGTGATATCATCGTGTCAAGCTTTTCCACACTGCTTCATTTCGAACTTGGTCCGACTTATCAAAACACATGGTTCTCCTGAAAATTGCTATAATTGTTTTCTCTCCCCTTACTTAAGGAAATTTGCAAGAGGTTGGTCTGGAAATTAACCTAGTTTGAATTTCAGCGAAGACGCTGCTACAGAAGTTGAGATAATTCTGGAAACTCATTAACTTGAATTCACTTCAAGCTCCCAGAGAAACGAGCTGCAGTTACAGGGCGCCCTCAAGTGCATTTGAACTTATGCAGATCGTTGTATTTCACCATTTGTACCGTTTTGCAAAAGAGAGATAACCAAGAAAACTTATTAAAAAACGATTTTGGTGGAATTTTGAGTACTATTTTTAATTGTTTCAACTGTGTGTTATGCAGTCTTTCATATCAGTTGTCAAGCTTTCCCAATAATGTCACTTCCACGACAAGGGACGCGATTGACTCTGACTGATGAAGAAGTGGATGCAATTTTAAGAGTACGAGATCGTGCTGTAGGCGAACTTGCGAAAGAACCCAATTCTACTTCTACAGATAGCGGTCAGGATGCAGTTGGTAAGTGGTCAAGTTTGCTTAAGAAATGATGATGCAAAGTTTGGACTGTAACAAAATCTATAATTGATATTGAGGAATTATAGAATGAAAGCAATTGGAATTATTCAAACTTTATAAACCGCCAATGATTCGTGCTTTAAGTAATGTAAAGAAGTTGTAAATGCATTACAACTCTCGCAATTCTACCTGTTAACTTTCTGATTCTCTTCGCTATGCTCAAATGATTTCTTGTTCCTATTACTACTTCATTATTTGTCTAGGGAACGCAAGTACATATCATTCCTCCGTTTTTGTGGCACCTACAAGTCTCATATCTTAGCCTTTCAAATTATTTATATCTCCCTGATTTATTCAGAATAAAAATGCTAGTGGTTTAGATGCTGAAACTTTTGCATATAATTCATTATGGAAACTTAGTGATATTTCAATTGTTCAAATTAGATTCTATGTAAATTTTTCTTGGTAGATCATTCTGCTCTTTTAGTCGAGAAGCTTTCGTCTCTACGTGTTGAATAGTATACTTAAAATGAACGAACTATTCATTGCTTCTTTCCGTTTTTATTTATTTTTTGGTTGTATGCGATTTTGAATTTTTAAGCGCAATCTAGTGCAATAAATTTGCTTGGGAAAGGAAACGATATCCTGAAATCCCGATCTTCTTCAAATCAGAATGATCCCTTCCCCACTGCCATTCCCGTACGCATGAGTGAGGCACGCTCGGGAAGAGGCAATTCCCAGCGATTTTCTGGGAGATAGCTACATTACTTTTTGATGTTACAATTTAATTGCAATTTTCTTTGAACGAGTTATAATTTTGTTACCTGCGAAATAGGAGTGATTTGCATACAATGTTATGCAGCATGACATTATTTGTTAGAATTGATATACACAATGTATCCTAACGTGTTCATTTTGTTGCCCGCAATTTTTCTTTTCATTTCATATACAACAAAAAAATATGGGTAAGGAGGGTGGTTACTTTTTGTTCCGTGAAACGTGCTTGCGATTTACAATATCAATTTTGTAGCTGCTCAGGTTCCTTCGTTTGAGAGCGTTCGTGTTTACTTTCTTTATCGTGCTGCTATTTTTGTTGGCCTTTTGCATTTTTGTGAGAAGTATTATGTTGGTTTTAACTGTATAATTTTTTTTTGCAATCAAACTCAATTATTTAAATTTTCAAATTTGAATCATTAAGTTGTCTGCTCATCCTTATGTTAAATGGTTTGTCTAGCTCTTACTTATTATTTCTACTTGGGGACACCTTTTAATGTGAATAATGGCTACGTGTTGGCTCTAAATTGTGATATCCACATTTCAGAAATTTCCACATGTAGTTTTATTAATTCAAAATAGCCTTCGGACATTTTTGGAGAGAAGATTTTTAAAATGAAAAGGATGCGAAATTGCTTTCGGTAAATTCCTAGCCACCCTTCTTATTTCTTTTTCTTGTTACGTATCAACATTATGCCTTTATTTTTCGGATGCTTTTAACAAAAAAGTTCTTAATTCTAAACAAACTCCTATTTGAAGCTCTCACTCAAGTGAATGTACCTTTCTTTTGAAATTTTACAAATCAAGTGTGCAAGGAGCGTATCTAAACAGCGCTCTTGCTTTGAATGTCTCAAATATGGCCTTAAGAAAAGGTGTACAGCTGCTTTACACTTCTGTTGCAATGGCTTCAAATGCTGCTATTCCGTCCTTAATTGAATTTATAACAATTTTTTGTCTATTTAGAAAACTTACAAAATTTACGTTTGTCGTCTAAGTTGATTTTTAGAAGGATACCTTCATTAGAAATTCATTCTTACCAAGCCATAACTATGTGACAATTCCTTTGGATATGCCAATGTCGAGACAGAGAAGCTGAGGCAAAAGATTTTGTTTGAATTTAATACTTGTAAAACCCTACAAATTACGCTCAGCTTTGCGTAACAATGAAATGTAGTAGAATTAGTGTATATTTTTATTAATGCCTGCGTGGAAGGTATTAACAAATTTTTGAATATCATTTCCAAATAAAATGCTACTACCAGCCGCTAGATGATTTTCTACAGGTGCATACCTGAAACCGCAATGTATGAAATAATTGTCAATAATAGATATATACGTTAAAATAAATTCATAAATATATTAGAGAAAATGGATGATTATAGCTGCGAATGAATTTCATACAACTAAAATATGTTTCATTATTTTTGGATGCGACAATAAAATATGCATTCTGTTAAATTAAATTTGATAAGCTAAGAGAAGATATAGATAAAAGTTTTTTGAATTAAAAGTGCAATAGTAAGGAAACGCACAAAACTTTAAAAGGAATTATTGCCGTTTTGTTAATTTTTATTCGTATATCTGCCATGGTAATGGTAGCTGGAAACAGCACATACAATGTAAAAGAGCCTAAAAAATTATATAGAAGATTTTTCATATAGCTGTAATGCTCATTTTTACAAACAGTTATCATTTTGTTCGATTTTATAGAAATTGCTAGACGGACAAATCAATTTTACATCTATGCATTGATTGTATATTATACTATCATAATTTTATTTGAAGGCAATAAACGGCGTCGTCGTTCTCCCACGTTTTATGCCGCTCGTATTGCGAGGCTGGGTTAAAAGAGGTAGGTATTCACATAGAAAACTAGTTAGTTGATTGAACCGTTGTTGACGTCCGCGCAGGTAAGTTTTTTCCCTACAGCCTAATTGTACAACCTCAGTGCATTGAATAGATGACGCACTCTTTTGTAAACGTTTTCAGGCTTTTAGTGAATGCTCAGAGAAAGCAACTATTAACATTTCCTCGTGACACGTAACGGCGCCCGTAAATGTGCAGAAGAATTTCGAGTGTATTCCCCAAAATTCTTACTAGCCCTACTACAGGATTTTTTTTTTAAAATTTCGCATTGGCGCTATGCTATGAACTACTCCTTAGTTGTCAAAGATTTTCTTGGTCAATCTGTTTTGGAATTTCATGAGCTTCCTCAATGTAACTGCAAGGACAAATATTGTAGTCTGTACCCCTTTTCGAGCGATATTACACTGTACCCCTTTTCGAGCGATATTACACTGTATCCCTTTTCATCTTCATCAAATGCACCATGCCAGAGTTTGCAGTGTTTTTGTGGCACGTATCATTTGAAAGCACGCTGTGAGGGCACGATCAACAGTGCCCAATCTACGAGTGCCGTTCTGGTATATAAAAGTGCAAAAGCACATTCATTTCCCTTTAAGAACACATAATGGCTGAGCTTGCCAAGCCAGAAATTGCTGAAAATGATAAAGACAAAGCAAATTCACGTTCTTTTGCTGATATGATATGGAATCGATGCTGCAAAGGGAGTGCGGTAGTTTTAGCAGAAGGTGAGACTACTTCTGTAATCTCTCGCTTTCTTTGGCGGCCTCCACAGTATTTTGCAAAAGCAGCTCTAGCTGCAACGAAACAACTGTTGTCTACAGAAATTAAAGGAAATAATTCAATAGTCGACTCTTCCATTCAAACCGCATTCAATTCCAAAGTAACGGCAGTGAAGGATGCCACTTCAGAATCGATGAATACAGAGTCACAAAGCACTCTTATGCCGTCCAATGCACCTTCTGTTTCTAAGCCGGAAGGTACAGAAACATCCAGTTCCACTTTGCTAGACGGTCCCATTCAACGATCTCCGTGTATAATACATCTCAACGAAAATCAGCTGCAATTTCGTTGGTCCCGATGCTTATTATCTCCAGCATTAGCAAGTGACCCATCTATCTCGGTGGGTACATGCTTCGAAAAAGTATAAGGCGCATTTTAAATTTATAGATATGTAGAAATCACGCTTGAATCCCCCTAGCAAAAGTTTTTAAGCATTGCAGAACTAGGCAACGGCTATCAATTCCTACCGTTGCATGATTTCTGTTTCACTTTTATAAGTAAAGAAAACGTATCTTGTACATAGTTTCTTCCATAAAAGCTAGAGATGCTTATTTGATTCTACTGTCAATAGTGGAGCTCATTCATGTATTTTTCAACAGGTTTGTGTAGGATTGCAAAAATTATACTTTTTTTTCATTTTACCGTAGCTAAATCACAAAAAGCATCCTGTCAATGATAACTCTGTTCTGCTATACCTTTTTTCAGGCTGGCTATGCATCTTTGCAAGTCACCTTGGATAAATTTGAGAGAATTCAGCGAGATACAGAAGGGGAGAGTAGCCACGTGGATCTCATTTCCCCACTGATTCCCTACTGTATGTCATTTTCTTCACACGGGTGTAATGAAAGTGAGGGGTTTCTCTTGTAGCTATATTTTCTTTTGTAATTTTTCTTGTATACCGAAATAATAGTGTTTTAGACGCATTTCTGAGTCCAAACGTTTGAGCATACCTTTAAGTACTTACTAATGTAAAAAAATGTGTCTCTCATTTGACCACACTCTCTCTGCAAGCCATGCTTTTCCTCTGTATTTTCTTGCTTCTCCTATTGATTTTGAGTAGCGAAAATGTGCGTTTATTCAGCTTTTGTCTCCTTTCTGCACCAAACTGCGTCTTACTGCGTTTTCTCTCGTTTCTTCAGTTTATTGAAATTTATTGTAGAGTGTGTTTTGCATGTCAGTGTGTGTTGTGAGGCAAACTCACGGTCAATACTCTATGAACCCTCATGGATCCTACACTGTGTTTGTTTTAAGGAAATTCATGGTTGAAACTTTACTCTTTATTTTTTTTTTTATGTTTGTTTGAAATTCTTTTTAAAGATTCTTTTATTTAAAATTGGAAAGTTAAATTTTTTTGAAATTTCTTTAGAAAATATTTTTCTTCAAATTTTTTTTTGAAGTTACCACTGCTTTATTTCGTAGCATGAAGTAGAGAATTTTTTTATTCTTCAGTGAACATCTCTTTGAATGGCCAGAAGATCTACAGAAGTCCTACTCTGAGTATCACCCATGGCATGCATTCTTACATTGACCTACCACTCGATGAACGCTTTGAGATTTGTGTGCGTTTTATTCATAATTTTATGATCCATCTTTCATACTATTTTCATCAAAATTTCATAATTTCTTTATCCCATTAGACGTGGCAATCTTGTAAATTCTTTAAATTTGTTTTTCCATTACTTTCATTGCTTAGTAACATTTTCACGACACATCCCGTAGAAGGCCTACGTTTTCTATTCCCAGAATTTTTATTTTTGATATTTGGCAGAGAGTATTCTAAAACCGCCATTCCTTTTCTTTTCTTGTGTTTGTTCAGAGTGCAGAGATCCTCTTCGTCTGAGAGGCTCTTACAAAAACTTTTGCTTGAAAAAAAAAAGAAAAGAGAAACTGAAAGTTTTTAGAATTTTTTTTTAACATCCATCGAGACACCCGTTGCTTCGTGTTTTTTTTTTAAAATTATGGTTTACCATCTCCTGCTTTCTTGACGTGTTATTCTTATTTTGTAATCCTTCTCTACTAAATAGTATATTTTTTACCTGCTCAAGTGTTTCATTTTTCTCTTCAATTTATTTTTCCACTTTGCTGCGTTTAGTTGTATCATCCACGCAGTACGATGACATTAGAATTGTTAGACATGGATGATACGGAGGGAATTTCTTTTGGAGATGATTGTTTTGGTCGTGTGGATCTTCCCCTTCATCTGATGATTCCCAATCGTGTATATTGCTTAGAGTAAGACCATGGATTTGAATATTTTCAAAACAAAAAAAATTTATAAGTTTCCTTTCTGTATTTTTTTTTCTTGATAATTCTGTGTAAATTGTACATCCTCTTTTCCTACTTTGAGAGTACAATGCTTCGAAGTTTCAGAGAAATATCTGTTTTGCTGTTTATTACTTTAAGTAGCGTAGTTGGCTTGGTGTTCATCTTTCATAGTTCTCTATTTTAATTTACTTTTTGATTCTTTTTTTCTTATTCGGGTGGTGAATTTCTGTTTGCTCTCTCTGCATGGCTTTGATTGTGTGTGTCCTTCTCTGCAGAATGCGTCGTCGTTTAGCCACATTTTCTGTCTGCTTCCTTCTTCTTTGAGTGCCTTTCATTCTCTTTTTTTTAAAAATTTTTTCTGTACCTTTCAAATTCTCGTTTTTTCTATTAGTCCTTTACACTTATAGGAGTGGCTGTTATTTTTGTTTCTGTTAGTATTGAATTTCCTGACATACCCCTGTCAGAGGAGGCATTCATCAACTCAGGCGGCCATCCTCTTCGTAAACCGCATCGTGGTCGTGTATCGCATCACGTCGCAGCTGCACGGCTGACGAAATCTCTACGGAAAGCGCATGCTTCTATTGATTTAATAGGCTCTGATGCCTCTCAAAATTCTTCTTTAAGAGAAACTCTTCATCAAGCTCTGCAACACGAGGTACGGAAAGCAGCTACGCATCCTGCTGTTGCCATTTCCTCTCCTCAACCCACTGCTGCCATTTCCTCTTCTCAACCCACTGTTGCCATTTCCTCTTCTCAACCCACTGTCGCCATTTCCTCTCCTCAACCCACTGTTGCCATTTCCTCTCCTCAACCCACTGTTGCCATTTCCTCTTCTCAACCCACTGTTGCCATTTCCTCTTCTCAACCCACTGTCGCCATTTCCTCTCCTCAACCCACTGTTGCCATTTCCTCTTCTCAACCCACTGTCGCCATTTCCTCTCCTCAACCCACTGTCTCTCTTTCATTGGAAGGTTCCTCCACAGAGACAGCCACGACATGGCCTTCACCATCTCTGCCTACCCCAGAAGCGGTAGGCAGAGATGTTGAAGAGGAAAAAAATTCTTCGGGTGATGCCTCTGCAGTGGAGGCAGTATCTGTTAAACACAGTGCTGCTTCCTCTACACTTTCTCATCCTTCGTCTCACTCGTCTGCACCTGCTTGTTGGCCATCTTCATCCCCTATTTCTTCCTTTCATTTGCGTATTATGCTGCATATGAAACAACGCAGCAGTGTGGATGAAATTGCTGCGTGTACATTACCGTCTACTTTTTTTCGATCAAAATATACGTCACCTGTTGTTCATTTTAGTCAACTATGGAATGTTATTACAGAACTTCAAAATACCGTGCGCTTGCTGTAGGTGGATTGGAGAGAAGAAATGGGGGAGTGGCGGAGGCAGGGAGGAAGGAAGAAAATAGGGGAGGGGAATGGAGAGAGGAGGGGAGTGGACAGAGGAGATGGGATAGTGCAAGGGGTGAAAAGAAGAGATTGAGGTATGAAGAGGATCCTAAACAGACATTTTGGAATAAAAGTAGGAAGTTGCTGTATCGCTAGAAATGTAAATGGGTGTGTGATCCATATGGAACAGATGAGAGGAGATGAATATAGGAATTATAGGATGGAGGCATCATATGATGGAAATAAAGAGAACAACACTGTCTGAATTAAATATAACATGAAGAGCTTCTAAAACAAGGGTTAATCCTAGTGTGCCTCTGTCATACTATTTTTATAGATGATAGCCTGAAAGTATCTGAGACAAGTAAATTGTAGTTTAATTTTTGTAGGTTCTTTAGTGGGGTCCATCTTTTTTTTTAATGTTTAAAGATAGGGCAGAACAAGAATTATCAAGAAGGGTGTAGTTTTTAGTTGAGATCCTTGGTGGACGATTTTTTAGTATATAGAATACAGCTCTTTGTGGCTGCTAAGAAATATAAGCTTCCTAGGGAGGTTTCTTTGGTTTTTTGTCGAAAGTTCTGTAGTCATGTGAATAAAATTATTTATACAAGGGTGAGAAATGGTTTCTAATCTCTCTTCAATGCCACCAACGAAATTTTCATGGTCTAATTTTTAATATAGATTTATATCTTGTATCGTTTCTCTGTCTGAAAACGAGAGTAGAGTTGCGTTTTTACATATATCTTTGTGTGTCTCCTTTAGGGTAGCTGCAGTGGTAATCTTTTCTTTTTATCTTTACTTCTTCACTACATCCTTGTGTTATTTAATAGTGTGGATTGGACATTTCTTCCTTGTTATAATCTATTAAGTTGGAAATATCCTGTGCGCTCCTTTGTAATGTTGGGTGGCTTTTGGTTCTTCTGGTTTTTCCCAATTTTAAGTTTTTCGGTTATTCTCTTTTTTATGGTCCGTTTCTTTTGCACTAAAATAGTTTAGATTTAAGAGTGTATTTTTCAGTGATTCTGCCTTGTAGAGTTGCAAACTAAAAATTCAAAGCTAGTCGTATCTACTACCTCTTTGTTTAGTTTTCTTGTCCTTTTAACGTATTTTTGATAACGTTTTAAACTACTAGGGCTTAGATTGAATTGTTGTGGAATATTTCACTCTTTATTCTATTCTAAATCCAAAACGTATCTCTATGGAAAGATTTTATCGTCTGAATTTGAAGAGTGCGTGGACATGTAGAGAGCAAGTAATGCCTACAAAGTATAAGTTCAGAGTATTATAAAGAAACATTCAAATATATATTTAAAATAACAAAGGCTCTCTGTGACGTGTAGGGAGTGTATGGAGTTACTACGAGGCATGAGAAGAACGAGAGAGAAATTGATGCATCTGGAAGATAATTTTTAGCAAAAATGCATTCATTTGGCGTTTTTTTAAGAGCATTCTTACTTGAGTTGTACACCTCTGCACGAGAGAGTTTATATTTATTTTATTGGAATGGAGAGAGTTTATAGTCTGGTATCCTTTGAATGGCTTGTCGATTCTTCCTGAAAATACTTGCTGTTTTGCCTCTTCTATAGAGAGTATCTAAGCTTCCTTGCAATAATTTTTGAGGGTTCCTGGATGCTCCTCTAAGAAATCGGTGATGCAAAATTTTTGAATTTCATTGTTTTTGTGGTTTCTATGGCATACTATTGATTTTAGGGAGGTGCATTTTTGCTGCTAGGCAATGAACAACCTGCAGCACCAACTTCGATGGAAGATTCTGCCGCTTTGGGATCGCAAGAATTTTATCCTTCCCTCCAAGCAAAAGAAGGTGAAAAAGGAAAGCCCTCTTCCAATGCTTTAAGGATAGAAGAAAGTCCACCGGATTGGGGCCCCTTGAGATCGCATCCCCATGAAACTGCAACTTCTGCCATTCCATCAGATAGTAGTCCAGCCATTGAATCTTTTATTAAATCCATTGTAACATCCGCTGTGACACATTCGATGGCTGCTCGTATTGTGGAAGCGCATGTATAGAAACTGTGTTCACATAAGATTTATTTTTTAATGTTTTTCAGCTTGTATATTCATGTTTGAGTGAATTGCATTTTACATTCATAGTTTCTCAAATAAGTCGTGAAAATTCTCGATTACCATTGTGTACTACATACGATTATACATTGTGTATATTGGAAAGAGCGATGTAGAAGTAGTGTACCTTATTTGGGCAGTATTCGCTTCTTTTATTTTGATAGGCAATCTTCGACGGTTACATCCATGGGTAGAATTTTGAAAAGAATTCAATAGCCTTGTAGGAAGGGTCATTTTTTGCTAATTCAAAACAGTTTCTATGGAAATCTACCTGCAGAGGCATCACATTTTTTGAAAAAAATTATTTCGTATCTGTAGGAGATGTATAGAGAAAGGTATACGTTTCTTTGGTTTTTGCCTTGTTAAAACTGCATTTATGCATTCTTTTCTGTTCTGCAGTATTACCTAAATATCATAATTTTCTCCTGCAAATTTTTAATGGAAAAGATTAAGCAAAGAAAATTGATTGTAAGTATTTTTTATATAAAAATGCGTGTTGTGTGTTGCATACTGTTTTCACAATTGGAATTTGCTTAACTTTGAAGGCAGTGTCAAATTTTGCACCTTTCATAAAAGGAATGAGCGAATTCAGCCATAGCTTGAGATGAAGTTTGCTTTGTTGAAAGAAATATCACCGAGAAGAAAAGGAAAACTTAACAGTCTATTGTTTTGATGTCTCTTTGTAACTACTTTTCCTATTTTGAAATTGTTAATTTTTCCCTAGCCACTCATCGCATTCTTTATGGTGCATGCATAACGAGCTTAAGTATTACCATTTGGATAAATTCATACATTTACCGCCTTTTTATTTACTCCTTAGCTATTTCAAGGTGTAAATCATTCATTTTCTCCTTTTAGAGAAGGCTACCCATGTTCTTACATGAAAGTACTGTCACATGCCCTTCTTTTTGGTATTTATTTTTCATTTGATTTTTTAATTCTGTTTTATGTGCAGATGGTAGGTTTGTGCTGGCTTCTCAGTGCCTCTATTCTACAATATCCTCATTTGTTCCCCCGCATTATGTACTGGGGATGCCTTATTACAGGTAGATCTCCTTGTGTGCATTTTTCGTTTTATTGCTCATATTGTAGATGCATTCGTTAGAGCATTTGAATCTACGTAGAATATGGACAGGGTTGTTGTATAAACTTTTGTGTATTGTTTTATTTTTGATGTTGCACAATTCTATTGCAACTGTTGGTGTAAATTTTTCTTCATTACTTGATATCTAATTGCTTCGTTTTTTGAGATACTTCAACCTGATGTCTTCGGTATAATCATCTACGCGAGCGAAGCGAAATAAAAATATTTATGTATGTGTATAAAAGCAAAGGGAGCTTCCGTTTGCTATGTTTTATGATTATTTATGGTTTGCTTATAGGTTCCTTATTTTTAACAAGTGGAAACCGTATATTAGGCATCCCGTCTCGTATTGCGCTAGCAATTTTGATGTATATTCGTATTTTGTACGTTAGAAAGCGGCGGCAAAGTTCTTTTGCGTTATCTCACTAATTCACAAGGCAAAATGTATTTGTAGAAGCAAACCGACGTTTATGTAGAAAGAAATATTGCTTTGCGTAATGGAATATTGAACTAAACAGGTTACAATTCCACTGGAAATGAAACTGTAAACTGTTTTTGATGCAGAAATACTTCAGAGCTATACTCTTGTAATGCAAGAATTGGCTCTTACCCAGCTATGTTTAAAATTGACTCTTACCCAGCTATGTTTAAAATTGGCTCATTGTTCGTTCTCGGTTAGAAATAGCGAATATCTATTAGCATCTTTCTGATATGTAAACATTGAATGGATTATGCCATTCAATCCTCTTTAACCTTTCGTTGCTTTTCTACGTATTAAAATTGCATTGAACTTTCCACATATGGAATTAGTCAGGGATCGGAATAGTACAAATATAACAGAAGTTGCTATAATTAAACAGCTTCCTGACCCCGTTTGCTATTATTGAGCAAAAATATTTCAATAGTATGTTGCACCAACAAAAGAGCAGGAAAAAGCAAAGGCTTCTTTGCTATATTACCTCTTCCTGTAGGAGAGATGAGGCGTTGTGTTGATCAGTAGTTGCTGTACAAAATCATTGTTCCAATTATTATCACCAAAAGCTGCTTGGCATTCTCAATTTTTCCTGAGAACAATGTAGGTGCTTTTGCCAAGAGCATTTTCGTTTTAATTCAGCCAAATGGCCTGCGATAATATTTTTATCAATGTTTCAAGGAAGGAAAACTAAACTATGTCATCTCTTCCATAAAAAGCGAAAGATAATTTAGGCAAAATAAATATGCTCAGGCATGAAATAACATTGCATGCCTATTCTTTTCAAGGCCAAGGCCAAGTGAGGTATAGGCGTTGGCCATCTCTGTTCTAACAGAGAGAAAGAGTAAAAGACGTAATGCAACGCATATCTTAAAGATAGCTGCAAGCATGCCTTTGAGAAAAGCGCCGCTTCAAATTGAAATTTAAAGGAAACACTTAGGTGGCATTTTGGTATGAAAGCACTTGCATAGTCACCCTTTCTCAATCGCAATCATATTTTGCAAGAAGAATATCAGATGAGAGAATAGAAGACCCGAATGAAACTTAAAGTGCAGCGGGAATAAAGATATTTCTAATTTGGTTTATCGGCACTCTGTAATGCAAATTCAAGAATTGTGTAGTTTTCTCAAATTGAAACCATCATCTAAAGAGGTATACACATCTCCACAATTTGACAGATTCTTCCTACATCTTCGAATATTACATAGTACTTGACTATATAGTTACGAAAAGTTTGTGCTAGATTAGCATGTAAGATTTGTTTTCAAAAGACACGCAAGATTAAATAATTTACGTTGTTGCTTGGTCATTTAGGTATCTGCGAGTTGCTCGGATAGAGAATGCTGAAGGAACTCACATTTTTAATCGAATCATGGTGCATGGTTTTATGAAAAATTAAAGTTGCAATATAAAAAATAACCCTTCAAAAGATGATATTTGCAAACGGTGTATTAATTTTTATTTCAAATTGTACTTTGGACAGCTGCAACATCAGAAAAAAAAATAGGTAATTTTAGTCGTTTTAGTTCATTTCTGATATTTTTAATTGCCTGTCCAAGTGTGTTTTTAACTAATTTTGATTACAATTCAAAAGCTTATTGAAAAAAAGGACATTGGCAGAGGTGACGTCATTAAAAAAATTATTGAAATTCTGTACGTTTCTTGTCCCATTACTTTGAACATGCATCCGCATGTTCAATCAAATATGAATTTTCCATTCTGCTGCCTTCAAATGCACATTTCTTCATCAAGCAGCTGTGCGCACGCAGAATATGAAGGTCCCTGCAGATACGTATTCAAACGTAGTTGGGTTACGAGAGGACCTCTTCAACTGAAAAATGCTTTAATTTTCAACATCAAGCAGTTGTCCCACTGCACCAAACTATATCGACCCATACTCCGACTTATAATGCTTTTCCTTGGTATGCTTGTTTTCGTCGGAAAGAGCTATTTTAAAGTTCTCCTTAATTTAATTGTATTAAAAAACTGGAGTGTACACTCCATGCGAAAGGAAATAAAATAGTTTTTGATTGCGACCGTCATAGACTCTCTGTCGCTGCCGAGCCCTTCCTTCTGTGAACATGTTACGGCAGCAATGAAATGTCATCATCCTATGTAGATCCTTCCAAAATCATCTTCGTCTATGCAAGAAAACAAGGACTCAGAAGTAGCATGTTCTCTTTTTCTTGATTCCCCTCGTTTAACAATCGCCCTCTCTTTGCCTAAAATGACGCAATGCCAACCAAAAACATCTTTTCTGAAACGAAACATGTCGATTTCTGCGAGAAGTCAACAGGGTACGTGTACGGCTACCCTACCTTCTCTTGGTGGGCAGTTTCGGTGCACTCAATCCCATGAATGGCTACTTCTGAAGGCCATTACCGTTCTATCTTTTATAATTGTCTCCGTCATTACTTCCCTACCAACAGTTAGCGCTGTGGGACCTTTGTACAATTCTATTAGCCGCGGCGCAAGTTTTCCCTCTTCTCTTCCTAAGTGTGCGGAAACAGCACCACAGGTATTTATGCCCTCTCCTTCTTATATACAGGCAGGATCCACGATGAAGAATAGCCAAGAACAGTGTATACACTCTTTCCGAGTGCATTCACGCGTTGGTGCTTCCAAAATTTTTCAAAGTAGATTATGTTCCGAATACATTACAGCGTTTTACCCGAGTTTGATGTTTACTTTTTGATTTTTGAATATGTCGCCCTCTTTCGTGCTGCAATTGAAAAGTCTTTCGTGTGCAAAGCAGCAAGCCGCATTGTACATACACTACTGTTACACTTTCATGAGAGAAGCTAGCAATACGAGTAGAAGTGGCTGTCCCGCTTTATTAGAAGCGTGGCAATTTTTACTCATATTTTTTGTGTAGACGGGAATGATCAAATGTAGGGAAATCAATGGTGTGCAGTTGGGGTGTGCGTGTGCAGAGTGTGCGGGTTCCAAAAAGGCATTTTGCATAGGAAGAGCAAAATCGTCGAAACAAAACGCGCTTTTTTAGCCTTTTCTATATTTCTTTTCTTTTTATCAATTTCTACATCTTGCAACGCACACATTAGCTGTTCATATGCAACTCTTTTACACATATGTCTACCCTAATGCTATCGAAAATCTTCCTTCTCTCTCAATGGCAATCTCTCCATGCGCACTCTCTCTATTTCTTTCCGACGCTCTCAGGCATTTCCCTCTGCGTTTCTCTCCACGGCAGCCTCCCCTGTCTCTTCGCTGCCCTCTTTTCTGCAGAATTCGTTTGCTCCATCTCCCGCTTCCTCACTCTCCATGGCCTCATCGATGACTACTCCTTTTGATTACGATGTGGCCATCATAGGAGGCGGTGTAGGAGGGCATGGTGCGGCTCTCCAAGCCGTTACACGCGGCTTGAAAACCGTCATTTTTACAGGGGGTGATGTAGGTGGAACGTGCGTTAATCGTGGCTGTGTTCCTTCCAAAGCCTTGCTGGCAGCTGCTAATCACGTGCGTTTACTGCGAAATCGAAAGCATCTCGAAAGTTTTGGTATATCTGTTGATGGCCCCGTTAATTTTGATCGGAAAACTATTGCTGGTCATGCTGCCTCATTAGCCTCCAAAGTTCGAGCGGGTCTTACAAACTCTCTTAAAGGCCATGGAATTGAGTTAGTGGAGGAACATGCTACACTGGTGGGCCCTCAGACTATCCAAGCTGGGAAAACAAAGATTCGTGCCAAAGATATCATTTTGGCACCTGGATCGCTTCCTATTGTTCCACGTGGCATTCAGGTAAAATGCGAGTAGGGAGGCATGGCGGCGCTAGAAGGCATGAAGGTGAAAGTAGGATATTATAAAGGGAGAGAGTTGGATAGGGCGAGATGGAGATAATTAAAGTAGTTTTTGAGCTTGAGAGGATCCCAAGACAGAGATGATATAAAACTTAAAGACAAACACAAATCTCCAAACACTGCCAGAGGAGATTTTTTTATCTTTTTCCAAGCACTAACAGCAAAAGTAAGGTGTGTCTCACATTCTCTCTGCGGATAGCCTTAAAACAAATTCGTGTAGGATGCTGGCTTATCTACTTTCATTTTTTTTGCTTTCCCTCAGGTTGATGGGAAAACAGTATTCACCAGTGATTCAGCACTACTACTGGAAGATATTCCAGAATGGGTGGCCATTGTGGGAAGTGGATACATTGGATTAGAATTTTCAGATATTTTTACTGCTTTAGGTATTGTATTTAGAAGAAAAGGAGATGATAGGGAAAAATATGAGAGGAAAAAGGAAACGGAGATGCGAGGAACAAAAATGAGAGGGAGTGCATTTTCTTTATAAAAATAGAGGTGAGGGAATGCATTGCCGGCATGAACTTAGGAGGGATCTCTGAAGATAGGGCATGAGGGTCTCCATACATTTTTTCTTTTCATTTTTTTTACAAAAATTTCGTTTTTGTGGATATCTTTTTTCTAATAGTTTAAGCACACATGTTTATATCTTTCATCTCCAATACATTTTGGTTTATATAAACTCTTTTGATGGGTATATTTTTACATTCCTCTTACTATTTCCTAAAATGCTTTGATGGGATACTTTATATAAATTTTTAATATTTTTCTTTGAGTTTTTATATTTTTGAAGGCCTTCTGTGTACAGATTTTTCTTTTCATTTACTTTCTTTTGCTTCTTGTAGGCTCTGAAGTAACATTTATTGAAGCTCTTCCTCGTATTATGCCAACATTTGATACAGATATAGCGAAAGCTGCTGAACGGTAAGAGAAATTCCCTTCAAAAAATAATTTTTCTTCTTTTTCTGAGACGGAATATGCTCTGTAAATAATAGAGATGGTAGTAAGGATTTGATTTCTATGGAATAGGAGGGATTATGAAAAGTAGCCGTTTTTTCGAGAATTCTTTTGATTTTCTCAATAGTTTATTTTTTCCTTCTACTTTTTCCTATTTTCATTCTTATTCCTCAATTTCAAAAATAAATCTCTTGTTTACTATCCATTATTTTTACAGACTCTTGATTCACACACGTCCCATTGATTATCGTGTGGGTGTATTTGCTTCTGAAGTTCTTCCTGGAATACGTGGAAAGCAGCCAGTCACTCTTCGTACAATTGATAGTACAACTAAACACCCTGTTGAGACATTGGAGGTGGATGCTTGCATGGTGGCTACTGGCCGTTCTCCGAATACAAAGGTTTGTCGAAGAAGAGGGATATTTGTTTGTATAGATGCGAGTGATGAACCCACACGATGAGAAATAAAAAATTGGAGAAAAGAACAAACCGTTGATCAAAATAATACTATAATGATGTAACCCTTCACATTTCTATGGATCTCCTCCATTATATTCTTGTTATACTCGTTTACATCCGAGGAAACACTGTATTCTACGGTGAATTTTCTAAGCAGGATGGTTTTCTATGTCTACATGTCTTGCTCTGCATTCACTATGCTAGTCTTGGCTTACTGTGTGGGTTTCGTTATTTCTTTATATTTTTGTTTTCATCGTACATCTTCATCTCCTATCTTTCAGAATTTAGGATTGACATCCGTAGGAGTTGAAACAGATCGTGGATTTATTTCTGTGGATGATTCAATGCGAGTTTTACCTCACAAAGGAAGCTCTACGCCTCTTCCTCATCTCTATTGTATTGGAGATGCCAATGGACGTATGATGTTAGCGCATGTTGCCTCTGCTCAAGGAATTTCAGCCATTGAGAATTGTATTGGAAATCAACATACTGTCAATCATGAAGCTATTCCAGCAGCTTGCTTTACACATCCAGAAATTGCTTTTGTTGGTACGTTATCTAATTTTAGAAATGTTTTTTTGTGTGTGTGTTTTCATTCGTTACCGGATTTTCTACTTTTCTTAATCTTTATTCATTTTTTTTTCAACCTATTTCTTTATTTCTCAACGCATCGCATCTTATTTCTCATCTCATTTCTTTCTCACTTCATCGCATCTCATTTCTTTCTCACTTCATCTCATCTCATTTCTTTCTCTCTCTCTCTAATATTTTTAATAGGATTAACAGAAGGGCAAGCTAAAGAAAGAGCTCAGAAGGAAGGATTTTCAATAGGCAAAGCCGTGAGCCATTTTCGAGCCAATTCCAAAGCTTTGGCTGAAAATGAAGGTGGAGGCATCGCAAAGTTAATTTATCGAAAGGATTCACATCAATTATTGGGAGCTCATATTATTGGGATGCATGCAAGTGATTTAATTCAAGAATGTGCAAATGCTATGATTTCACAAACTTCTTTGAAAGAATTGGCTTTTAATGTAAGAATCCTGTTTTTATAGGAAGAGGAAGGAATTCTAAGGAGAGATAATAAAGTGAGAAATGGATAGAAAAAAAAATAGAGAGAAATAAATAAAAGAGAAGAAGAAGAAGGATATAAAGTGAGAAATGGATAGAAAAAAAATAGAGAGAAATAAATAAAAGAGAAGAAGAAGAAGGGTATAAAGTGAGAAATGGATAGAAAAAAAAATAGAGAGAAATAAGATAAATTCATATAGAGAATGAAATAAAGAAGAACAACGTATAGAATTAGAATAAAAAACACTGTGAGGCTACGATAGAGAAAAAGAGTGAAGAAGAGAAATATAGGATAAGACGAAAACAACAAAAATGAAAGAAAATATCACAAAATTTAGAAGGCTATCAAAATTATAGTTATAAAAACAACAAGGAAATTGTATACTAAAGGAAAATTTATCTCTTCTGTTTTATTATTTTTGAAGGTTCATACCCATCCAACATTGAGTGAAGTTATAGAAGGTGCTTATAAAGCAACTGTGGGTATGCATACACATTAAATAAATTATTGAAGAAAAATAGAATCATAGGATGGCTATCCATGAAGAAGAATTTGAAAGAAATATTTTACTGCTTATGAAGATCGATTCGCTTACGTATTTTCAAGAAAAAATTATAATTTTAAGAGAAATAATAACACATGAAAGGCAGAATCTATGCTTTACAAAATAGACTTTTTCTCTTTATCATGCCTTTTAAAAATTTTAATTTTTCAGTTTTATAGATACTATTTTTCATGGTCATAGATAAAGAATTTTTCCACTCGTTTTCCATTTAAAAAAAAAAAAATTTCATCCTTTTTCTCTTTATTCATTTCTGAACTCTGTGAATAAAGAAATAGTAATAGAGTTTAAAAACGTTTCTATCTTTGGAAAGTTTAGTTGTTGAAATATCTATCATACTCTTATAAAAAATGAAAATTCTAAACAAGAAGAAATCCAGGATAGAGCGTTGAGTCCTAAACAGTATTGAAATTAAGAGGAAGAAACGAACAACGTATCAAAAGAAGATAATTTTTGATAATTATTTTAAGTTTTGAGTAATCTCATGTATATCCATTCCCAATTAGGTGGAATGCTATTTTTTACTGCATTCCTCTCCTTTCTTTATTTTATATAAATGTTTTCAATTTTTTGATAGTTCTACTCTCAATGCAGTTTCTATTGGAATGTTATTAAATTGAAAATGGATATGTACATTTCCAAAAATTCTTCAAAAAATTGTACAGAAAAATTAGATGAAGAAGTAAGAGACATTGAGAGAATACAGAGAGAATGGAGAAAAGAATAAATAAAAACAAAACATCTAGCATCGTTCGTTTCTTCTCAAATTTTTCATTCAATGGAGGAAGAAGAACCGCATAAATGCTTCATCCATTGCCAATACTTATGACGAATGGGATCCATAATAGCCAATTTTGTATAAATCTACAAAACAAAAGCATATCATGATTGATAAGTTTATAAGAAAACAGTACTTTCATTCTCTTTCCTTTTTTTCTCTCTCTTCATTTTCTCCATCGCCTCTTAAAAAAGAAGAAAAAATATATACACTTAAACGTTAATAAACATCCAAAGATAACTTCAAAATGTAGTAGAAAACAAGAGAAGAAACGACTTCTCAAGGGTTCATCTACTATTTTGAAATTCTTTTAGGAAATTCAATTTTATCATTCTTTTAAAGAAAAACAAAACTCCCTCTCTTAAAAAACAAAAATATATTTTCTCTTCATTTTTTATTCTTCTTTACTTTTTTGGCTTCTTCATACTGATGATCCTCTTTGGAAAGAGAAGCCAAAATTTCCCAACTAAAACGACAATTGGGAACTTCAGACACCATAGCTTGAAGTTTCTCTTTTATTTCAATCCGAAGAGAAGGAATTCTTTGAAACTGATGAATGGAAATTTCTTTAATTAAAAAACGAAGAAAATTATAAGGACATTCATTCTGCGGAGCCAACTCGATTATATGGAGTGTAGTTCTATAAAAACAATGAAAATGAGTAATAAATTTCTTTTTTAGTTTCCTTCTCTTGAATGTGGTATTTCTCTCCATCAATCTTATAATTTCTCTCCATCAATCTTATAATTTCTCTCCATCAATCTTATAATTCATCTCCATTTCTCTTGAATCATCTCTCCCTTTCTCTCATCATAATTTCCTTATCGTTTTCTCTCTACACAAATTTCATGTTTCTCACAAACATATCTTGAAACATCCCTTACTTCTAAAAATTGTTTATAAAAAAGAGAGATTTATATATTTTTTTAAAAATCCTCCAAGCAAAATAAAAACTTACGAGAGTTCTTCCTCAAGAAACGATAAAGTAAGTGGAAAACGTTTTTTGACTAAAAATTGTCTACAAAAATGGCATGATAGAGAAACAAAAAGTATACTACTAAAACACATGTTAATCCATGAAAATAAATTCTTAAAACTATTAACACTATAAACAAAAATTGGCTGTAAGATTCTATGGATTATACCGGTGGTATATAGCCATAAATAGAGAAATCAAAAAATAATTTATAGAGAGACGACGGACACACCTAGACAGCACTGTACATACACTCACTACAGAGGGGAAAAAAATTATAAAGCCATCCTTTCCACCTGTAATTCCAAACAGAATTATTACGAATATCCATTTTTAGAAAGAAACGTATCATTTGCGCTTGTTCATCCCAAAGATTAAAACGTTCTCCTATCCATAGACTGAAAAATAAAATTTTTTATGCATAAAATAATTTTAAATACGAAAATTCTTCTAAAGAAATTATATTGAGAAGGAGATGTGTAGAGTGTACGTACGTAGTCCCATTTTCAAAGATGAGAAAGAAAAAAACAAATTAGGATAAAATATTACAAATGATGTAGTAGAAGATGTTCTTTTTAATCACAGATGAAGAGACAATACACTTTATTTATCAAAGATGAAGATATCCAATACTATTTTACAATACGATTGGACATCTTCGAGAAATTTTGATGTATTTATAACTTCACTTGGCTGCCTCATCTTTGTAATTTTTTTTCTAAGCTCAATAAAACATCTTTTTAGAACCAAATTTCCTTTCATTGAATCTATCTCTATTCTGCTTTAAAAAACTCACCAGTAAGACCATATATTCAAATTTTTTGCATCTTCTAGGAGCAATTGCTCTACAAATTCCATTTCCTCCGAGCCATCATTGAGGATATCCATAATGCATCGATAATGATACCATACCTATAAAGAAGAAAAATTGCAAAGACAAATTGATAACACGTGTTCTGTCAATACTTTGATAAAAGCAATAGATGAGGAAGGTGCATACAGTTTCATTCATAGCCTTTTTTATCTCTTCCTATAGGTGAAAGATAGGCTTAAGAAAAAATAGAAACACATCGTATAAGAATATGAAAAACATCAAGATAAAACGTAAAAACAATTCTTGTAGCCGTCCGTTGCCTCATAAAATAACGAAAGATGAAAAACTGTGCGTTTTAACAATTCTTCATATAACATTAACATTTTGTTTTTACTACGTCAAGTCTCCTTGCAAACCTGGTAAGCCTTTGGATGATTTTCTATGATCTCTCTGGTATATTCTGATAAAATAAAATAAAAAATTTCAAATACAGAATAAGCAACTCATCCATCTCATCAGAGGGTACTTACTCTGCAATAAAATAAGATACTAGTATAGAGAAATAACTGGAAAAATGAATTTAGTATATAGGGGAAAAAAAAAAACATGCACTATTTATTTCTCACCCAAAAAAAATTGAGAAATAAATAGTTGCTTAAAATGCTCTCCACTCAAAGATTTTTCTTCTCGTATATCATCAAATGAGAAATCGCAAAATCGTTAAAGTGAAAGTTACAAACGGGTGAGAACAGAATTTACACATTTTAAGAGAGGTAGACACTAGATGCAGAATCCTTCAACAAAAATTCAAAATACAGGCAAGCAAGCATGCCATTAAACAAATTAAAAAACTCCAAAACCCTACTATGTTCTTCAAGAATATTTGCATTGATGGCAAGAAGGCATTTTCTTCGATAAATCCAAGCTGAATAATTTGCAGGGTTATACTCGATAACTTCTGTTGAAAGATGCAACCCACGATCGCTGAATTCTTCATTTTCACAGATCCGTCTAAAAAGATCGAAAGCCTTCTTTACTAATAAAATAAAATATAAGTTGTGTTTTCAGGAATATTTTGAAACTTTTACTTGTTTTATTATGTCATGAAATAGCTTTATAATATATTGGAGTCATAGAGATCGCATGCATGCCTTTAGAGGATGAAATGGTGTAATTTGAGATAGATTTGTAAAAATGCCCTCATCGTGTAAAAAATAATGGAAAATAAGGAGATGGACTATCTGCAATGAAAAGAACGAAAAACGTTCTTAAAACATGCATTCAAAATAAAAGCCACAACAGAAGAAAGAAAATGCATCTAAAAAGAAGAGAGAGCTAGTGCAAGAAAAACTAGAAAAACGCTGTACGCACAGCGTGTGCAATTTCATTCATGCCAATGTTTGCAATATAAATTTAAAAAGACAAGGAAGATGTGCTTCAAATTAAAAATGCAAAGGAGGATGTCACGTAAATTCCATTTAATGGATTCTTATCAACGCGGTTTTATACCTCCAAAAAAGTATAAAAACAACACATATTCTCCCGTAAAAGAAAATTGAAGTAAACACTAGCCAAGGAAAGCCGCTTTTTGTACTTCAACAAAAAAATTAATGCAAAACAAAACAAATAGAATAAAATTTGGTTATTCTATGAAAAAAATCACATGACAACCCTGTAGATAGGTATTCTAAGCGGAAGAATTGGAAGATTTCAACAGCATGATTTTACTATATTTACAGCCTCTCGTGATGAATAATAGCATATACATATATTTATAAAAAAAAATTTTCATTCAAAAAAAAGAGTACGTGTCATTTTCACTACATAAAAAAGCAATGAAAAGACATAAGCATACTTTGAGGATCATAATTTATTGAAATCAGCGTGCCTACTGCGGCATCTTCTTGAAACAATGGTTCCACATCAGCCCAGAGTGCGTCCATAGAAGAAATTTTCTCGCATTGTGCTGCATCATCCGATTGCTCCATATTTTAGAAAAGGCAATAGATTTACACGTAACCGGATATTCAGGACGCAATAAGAAACCATTTATCTTGTCTGTGCTACTCAGGAAAGTGCGTCTCCAACTATTAGGATAGCCAGGCAGATAATGGCACATAACAAGAAGCTTTCCTTCAACATTAAAAAGGTATACGATGAGAAAAAGCAGTGTACATTCTACCCGAATGTCTCTCTTCAAAGGCGTGCTACCTTTACTACATATTTTACTTCAACTTTTGGTTAACTGAATGAAAGAGAGGTATAAGTTATCCCTCTATAAGGGTCTTGGAATGATAAGAAAGGAATGGATGGTAATCCTTTCCGTACAAAGCAAATGATTCTGATAGCAAAGGCATAGGAATTGGCTTGTAAGATCTCCCAGTTGTAAGAATTAGT
Source organism: Cardiosporidium cionae (assembly GCA_015476325.1). Classification (NCBI taxonomy): domain Eukaryota; phylum Apicomplexa; class Aconoidasida; order Nephromycida; genus Cardiosporidium; species Cardiosporidium cionae. The sequence goes on along the minus strand of JADAQX010000211.1, from coordinate 44,007 downwards.
TGATATTTGTGTTTGCTTCAATCCATTAGGGCCCAAAAGGAGCAGTAACTCTTACATGAAAATGCGAGGCTTGCTACTTAGCGGTTACAGAAGAGTCTATTTCCAAAATGTAAGGACAATTCCAATCTCGTACACTCTGAATGGATGTAGAATTTTTCAAACTAAAGGGTGCATCGGACTACCATACATAGCGCGTCTTAATGTCCTATTATCGGCGGAACACGGAACGAAAAATTAATTTCTCTTCATGGTTACAACTTAGACAGTAATTATGTGTATTTGAACTTATTTGGGTACGGCATGCAACGCATTGTATTTCTTCTGTATGTGTCACTTGCAATAAGTTGAAAAAACCACAAGGAACTAAACACATAATTGGTGTCTTATTGATCTGTTTATTGTAGTTTTTGAATACAAAAATATGACCATTCGAACCTGTCTAAACGTCCCATTTTTTACAAAAATTTTACACTCTTATCATAGTCAAGAGTGACTAATGCAACGTAGCAATACACCACTGCTTCATTGAGAAAACTGTTTGAAGATAGGTCTATCGAACGATTAAATGTACTTAAAAAGAAGCCCTTTTTGTGCCTTTTCTCGGCATACGCTTACCTCTTGTGTTCCAAAAAGCCATTTTAATCGTAGTGAAAGCATCAAATAGTAGCCCACTTTTTGCATTTACTAAGTACGTGTTGTCCTAAAAGCAACGCGTATTCGATGTCTGTGAACTTACACTGTACATACAGTAGCAAAATCAGTATTTCCCACTACCGCTCAAATCTCACTCTATGATATATAATAAAATGCGGCTATTCTACCGTGAATTATTGCCAACAAAATTGGTCCCAAAGAACCACTCGTAAAATCTTACTTTGCATGCACCCTAACCTACTTTTCATCGCTAAACAAACTTCATGTTCCTACCTACCAGCAGAAAGCAGTGGTAATTCAACAGGCAATGGCGCAGTGTGAAACTTATGTTTTTATATTCTTCACAAGCAGAGAGAGTATTTTGCGACTCTCCTCTCCTAGCACTGTACGCTGCAATGAGATAATTATTTCATTATGCGTGTTGATGTCTCCCACTTGATTATTTTATGGATCATAAAGGGCATGAGCAAAAGTGAAAACATAATTATTATATGGCCATAAGTTTAGACTTCGCCGTATTAATGAATAAGCAAGGGTAATAGACAATTTCAACCTTACAAAAACTAATAGATTTGATCTTTTGAAGAAGATAGGTATGTCTTCAACCAAGGAGCAAAAATTTCTTGTCAATGTATCTATAGCCATTTCTAGCATTTTCATCCAGTAGTTTAATTCGCAATCTACGCAAAAAGACCGCGGAAAAATTAGCATTTTTTCCCCACACTCTTACTTGTTCTTCTAATTCAATGCAGGAGTGCAAGAATTAAAAAACAACCAAAGAGCAATACTGCAGGACATACTCTGTGATTTTCTGCCTCTTTAACAGTACGCACATATATAAAAATAAAAGTGACAAAAGCAAACGACATAATCAGCTAACGTATCCACCGAGCAGATGCAGCAAGTAAGCTTTCTTCACATCGAGCAAAGAAACAGCCTTTTATACAGTATACCAAAGCAAACTAAAACGATGTTGCACATCGCAAAAATTCCCATTATCGATGATGTGCCATGCCAACGCCTCGAAAAGCATCATAGCCTTGAGCTAAGACATCCCATCTAGAATCGTCCGTTCTCCAAGAATACAGAGCATGTGTGCGTTTCCACCATCGACGTAGAAACACGAAAAGACTAACAATTCCAATAAAGAGAGAAAGCCATAAGGATTTCGCAGAGAAGTTCAGCCACATTTTCACGTATTTCCAAGGAAGAAACCATCGGAAATAGATACCGCTCATCCATCCATTGAATAAAAAGGTAGTCCACCCACCTCGATGTGTTTCTCCACTGCTCTCAGCTAAAAGCAAAGAAGAGACACCACTTTGCTTAACTGTATGTATAATGGGGAGAACAGAGAGCTGATTCCATGAAGTACATTCGATCCTCAAGAAAGACTTGTCATAATTCAAAGTTTCAGAAAGAGATGAAGCAGTAAATCTCCTCTGAGGTCTTTCCCATTCTTCTTGAGTGGATCCTTCCGAGAAAGTTGTATTACCGGAGGATGGTACAGGAGCAGCCGCATGAGAGATAGTTTCTGCTCTCTCTGTAGGAGAAAGAGTAATAAATAAAACAACACCTCTGCGTTTTGTATGTATTTGGAACAGGCTGCTTTCACAGGAAACTTTCACAAGACTTTCTCCTTTCGTGGGAACAGGAAAAACCTACAAACAGCAAACAGAAATAAATGAAGAGATAAAGAGGAAGATACAGCATTACTGCAGATTCTATAGAGGAAAAATAAATATGGACAACACGAAGAGAAAGTCACGTTAAAAAACGTGAGAGTTACCTCTCGAGAAAATAAAAAATGGATAATAACCTTTAATATTTGCACTGTCAACCAAAAAATTACACCTTTTGATGAAACTAAATGAATGCATTTTTATACCAGAGATTCATTCACCAGAATTTTCGCTTACCAATGTCTCCATTTTTTCTTCCAATCAATAATCCTTCTCCCCGCTTTCTCTCATTACTTTTCCTCCGCTATTTCTTTGTCATTTCCCTTTCCTTCTCTCATCATTCCTTGTATTTCTTTCTCGCAAAATTGCTTCTTTGAATTATACTATCAAAATTTTCTTCTACTCACCTTCAATACAAGAGAAGATTGATTTGTCCAATCAAAAATGAGTTCACCTGCTTCAGTCATGCTTGAAGAATCATAAATCATACGAAACTGTGGCTGATACTTCCAAGGAATACCATACTCAGATTGAAGGAGAGCACTACACAGAAAAAGAAAAAAATGCAAAAAATAAGGTGAAATGCGACGAGAATGAAAAATGAAAAAAAGATAGAATAGAACAGAAGAATTACTACTAAAGAACACAGGAGAAAGAAATGGACCAAACTAAGAATAAAATACAGAAAAGCGAAAAATATCAAAAAATAGCGGCAGTATTCAAAGGAAAACGAAAAATCTACGAAGAAAAGGAGAAAATGAGTTTAAAAAATATCATGAGAAGGCAAACGATGCGATAGCCATGGTATAACGCAATTCATACTTACAAATGCAATCTCATGTAAATGTGAAGAGAACTTTCATTGACAAGTTTAACGAAATACAGATCGTGACTTTATATCTAAAGGATTCTCGTTGTTTCATCAAGACTTTCCCTATCTCCAGTTCTATTTCTCTGATGCTTAAATTTCACTTTTCACGTGATCTTCCCACGAAAAATTCATTCATTCTCTCTTTATACTACCTGGACGAGGCTTCTTCTAAGCTTATTTGAGAAGTCATTGCACGATAAAGACGCACAGAAATATGTTTGACATCAGGAATAGATTCGATGTGCGTGTAATACGATTCCAAGGCTGTAGACCACTCGTGAGAATCAATAAATGTTTTCTCATGAAAAATACAGATTGGAGTGGAGAGCATTTCGGAGGGTTTCTGCAGGAGAGGCACAAAACGTGTCTCTATATCAAACAAAGGTTGAAAAAAGACATCCATCATACCACAGTCAATCCAAAGTCCCAAGGAAATGAAAGGGGAGGAACCAAACATGCCGCTATGAGGTGCTTGGAGTGAAGGAAGAGATGATTCTAGCTTAAATGCAATGATGAGGGCGGAGTTTACACTAAATAGAGCAGAAGGAGCGGGGGCAGAAGACATCTCTAAGGAGGCGGTAGATGCACGAGGAAACCATCGTTTTGGAGAGGGGAAGGGCATGGCCACGCGGTTTCCTGGAAAAGAAGGAGGAAGGTGTCCATCCTTTCCAACACAATTCTTAGATATCGACCAGGTGGAGAGAGAGGCCCAGGCATATCGCCATTCTGAAGAGGCAAGGGAACAGAGATCCATCCCTGAGAGTGTATACTCAGAACGGATATCCACCTGACTATGGACAATTTGGCGGTCCTCACGTGGGTGCTGATAATTATCGGAGGAGGAGAAGCCAGTTACAGGAGAAGGGAAGAAAACAGCCGAGGGAGTTCGGCTTACAAAGTGAACCTCGGCGATCCCTGGTGCAGCAGCCATGGCAATGGCGGTGTCGCCCACAAAGATGAGCGGAGCGGATGATAAGAGAGATGAGGATACCTTGGGAGCCTCTTTCCAGCTAGAAGAAGATGAACTATCGCCACTCTTTGTGAAAGGAACTGTTGTGGAGGTGTCTGTATGGGTACGAGATCCTGTGACAGTCCAATCCCCTTCAACAGAATTCATTAAAACCATCCCAACAGACCAATCCACAGTTGAAAGGAGATGTCCGCGCCGAGCGGACGCTTTTCCTGCGGAGGAAGATCTCCTTATAGGATTCCCAGAAGGGGTTCCCACTGAATATGAGGCGAGGGCTTGCCAGAGAGGTTGAAGAAGTAGAGATGAAAAAAGATTTGTATCGGGTGAGAGCAAATTCTTCTGTGGAGAATGCGCTGCAGAAATCCACTGGAGCAAATTCAACCACAGTGAAACCTCCTGGAAAGTGACGTGAAGACGCAGGCCCACCGGATGGCGCCTGAGAGTGCAAAATCGTAGCCGTCCAAGTGTTTCTGGAGGAGAAGGGTAGAGAGAAGGATCTCCTTCCATCCTTAGCGTAGGGCCGAGGAGCGGTGGCATCGTCGCTCCCTCCTGAGAAACAGTGACACGTATCGAATGTGGAGAAGGAATGGGAAGACAGGCGTTTGCAGGGCCTATACAGGGAGGATTAAGGTGGGAAGATTCGCTGTGCCCCTTGGAGGGAGGAAAAAGAGGAGCATCAATGAGACCTAGGAGAATCTGATAAAGGTCAAAACGAAGCTGAGATGTGATTTCTGGAAGGTGAGAAAAGAGAGCTTCTTGAAGCGATGCGGCTTTAGAAGGTAAAGAGTGAGGTGAGGTACTGCCATATTGGCGGGAAGGCAAAGGCAATGAATCACATGAGAAAATATAGGGAGAAAAGATAGGAGAAAAGGAAGTAGCTTCGGTTTGGTCTGTGGAGAGAGCGAGGCGGAAAATCTCTTCCCATTCACGAGGTGACAGCGGCGATGAGGAAGGGAAGGAGGTTGTTTCCATTGTCATGGCATGGAGGAGAGCCAAGCTATCAAAGTGGATACTCAAAGTAAGGGTGTTTGGAAGCGTTTCAGAGGGGCGTTTGAAGTTCAATGAATAATGAATGAAACTACCCACTGGAACAAAAAGAGTAGACGCATCAGGGAGGAGTGTCTCCTCAACGCAAAGCCGTCGATAATCGGAAAGAGTATTTTCTATACCAAAATTTCCTACTAGATGGCTCTCCTCAAAGGTAGTTTCACGGCGTATATACGCCATAATACCCACGCAGCCATGTTCTTTGGATACCAAATCATACTCGGAAGGAGAATCGCCAGGATGAACAGAGAGGCGTAAGGGATGTGAAGAGACAACCTTCAGGCTGATAGAAAAATGAAGAATGAACGAATATGCTTTATATAAAGAGAGTACACGAGAAATTTGAAGAGGAGAGGGCGAAGGAACACACAAAAAGGGAGAAGGAAGGGTGAAAAAAAAACGCGAAAATACTCTTAAAAAGAGAGCTAAACTACCGCTTGTGACATAAGAGAAAGTTAGGTCAATAAAGTATAAACAAAGTATAGCATACAGTAACTCTATTTTTCTAGCAATGCAGAGGGTGAAAAAATATCTCGGAAATAAAAGATAAACTAGGAGCAGATATGTCATCACCCTCTTCCCTTAGAGATATAAACAAATATCCCCCATCAAAAAAATGGATACAATGAAGAGAAAAGCAGCCAAAGAAGACTATGGAAGGGAGTAGACTCCGTTTTATCCCTTCCTTTGAGTTCTAGATCGATAGACTTTCAGGTTATTTTCTGTTACTCTGTTTTCTTTTATTTTCCTCTCCGTCTCATAGAAACACAAAGAATTGACAAAGTATATCAGCAGCATTGGAAAAAGCACAAAAACGCGTAACACAAGGAATGTTTTTCCCCTTGTAAGAAGATAAAGTAAGAAAAATTATTTCAGGCCTAGAAAGACTGAGCTCGTACGCAATGGGACAGCAATGTTTCCATCTCACACAAGAGGAATAGTATAGAGAAGAAATTTCCATACTTTATACAAAATATAGAAACATCTCTTTCTATAAAAAAGAGTGTGCTCGCCTCCTATTCGAGCGTCCTCACACTTTCTCCCTCCCACTATCCCATCATCCTCCCATCCTGTACCGAAGATCAGAAGGCGGGAAAATACGTTTGCCTTGCATCGATCGAAGAATCACTTGCAGCCGTTGTGTGGATCCTTTGGGTAGGATTGTATGTTGAAGAAGAATTTCAATGCTGGCAATTGGCTCAACAGATATTCCCACCGTTGTGGAGGGAGAAGGCCCCATGAGGACATCATCGGTGGGAGTAATACGAACGAGAGCAGAAGTGGAATGAGAAGGCGTGAGAAGTGATGTGGGGTGTAGAGATGTGAGAGGTTCTCGATCCTCAGTATAAAGAATTTCAAACTTCAAGCGATCAGAAAGAAGAAGGGAATACTCAGACTGAGTGGCAAAGAGAATCTCACGATATGTACCTCCTTTCAACACGGAAATCCATGAAGAGAGACGAGGAGAAAGAAGATCAAAGGAGGAAACAACGAGATCATTCCAAGGAAGAGGCAAAAAGGAAGGAGAATGTGCTTCTAATACCACAATGGATTGCTGTGCCTATATACAGGAAGAGAAACGAAGGAAAAGAGGAGAGAAGAGAGGTGAGGGAGAGGTGGAAAGAAGCGAAGAAATAATGAAGGTTAAGAAAAAAGGGAATGCGAGGAGGAAGAAGACTGTGTGGAAAGAGACAATGGAGAAAGAGAAGAAGAAAGAGAAGAGAATAGAAATGAAAAAGAAGCAGATCATTCGATTAGAATAAAAATCATAGACAGTAGTAGAAAACAAAGGCAAAATAAAGAATCGAGAGTCACTCTACAGGAAAAACATGTAAAAAAAACTGCATAAGGAAAGAAGAATCAAGCAGGATAAGAAAATCCAGACAAAAAGGATAAAAACGGATAAAAGCAAGAGAGAAAAAGCTAGAAAACAAAAAAAAAGTGGATTTCTCTCATAGATAAAACCACATATAGAGAAACTACCCAACAGTATCTTACAATGAGGTGAATCTTTGCATAACCCTGGCAGCGAAATTCCACCTTCACAATGGTAGTTCCTACGTGGAGGGCTACAGCAGTGATGGCTTGTAATCCTTCTCCTTCCAATGAAACAGATTTTTCCAGTGAAGTAGAAAAGGCAGAGTAATTTTTCAACGATGATGGAATATAAAGACTTTCAGAAAGCCGAAGAATATTTCGTGAAAGACTCCAGGTAAAATGACAACGCATACCAGTGGTAGATGAACCTAATAAATGAAAATAGAGGGATGCAAGTAACGGAGAAAAAAATAAAATATATAAAGGTTGGAAAGGAAGAGAAGTGGGAGAAAATGAAAAAAAATATTAAAAAGATCCCACACATATTCTCCCTCTCCACCATTTCTCACCACCTGAAAGAGACAACGCTGGGGGTGTAAATCGCCGTTTTTCATCATCAAAAATCATCGCTTGAAGGCGAAACGATTGCCCTTTCATGAGACGATAATTGTTGTTCTCCACAGAATCCCATGCAGAAGGACGATTACCACCATGAGATTCCCTTAAAGAGGGAGAATCACTTTTTTGAGACAAGGCGAGACGCAAGGTGTGAGGAAGACTCACAAAAATGGGTATTTCAAACCGAGAAAGTGCTTGCCCTCCTACGAATGCTGAGAGAATGACGTGCGTCATTCCACAGTTGTTTGATCTCACCTGGAGAGGCATCGTCTCCGAAGTAATAAACGTGGATGGAAGGATGGCCCCCTCGATAAGACGTTCCTCCACCCATTTCTTGGGGTGACCAAGCGGGGGGTGTAGCACCGAATTCCCCTCCTTCTGTGTCTGAGTAAACGTAAGAGAACCTACTAAAGGCCCACCTTCCACAGTGAATTCGTAGGAATGCCCACCTGGCAGGAGAATAACAGCAGAGGGGAGGAGTCGGAGGGGGGCGTGGACAGAAAGGCGAAGCTCTTGAGAGAGACACGTGTCTGGACCTCTGATACTTTCCTCCTTCCGCAAAGATTCCTCCAGGGGGGTATTGTAATTGATCACAGCTGCCTGGAGGGTTACAACGGCTTCTGTGGAGAGTCCTTGGATATAAAATTCAACACACGCATCCGGAGGGGAAAGCGCAAGGAGGGTCTCCCACAGGCGATCATCTTGCTCTTCCGCTATGGAGGGAGAGAGAGGGGTGCCCCCAGGGGTGTAGCCCTGCCGTTCACTGATCCGTACAACAGAGGGAGTAGATGTGCGAATCTGGATATCCATCGCAGCATAGCTCGAAGGGTGGAAAGGATGCCCCTCCGGTGTGAATGCTCGCACTTGAAGACCGTAGATTGCCCCCTTTTCAATTTGAAAGGCCGCTTGAGTGGAAAATTGTGCGTTATGCGTACACATGGCAGCCTTTGAGAGGGGGGATTCCGCTGTATATACACTGGAATCCCGATAATGATAGAGTGAAGAGCGCTGCACGCGGAGTGGTGTGGGCGTGTGCGGGGAAAGTCCTTCCATGGAGGAAGAAGAGAGAGGGTAGAGAATATCAAAGCTATCCGTAATCAGGGACAGCTCCAGACGACCCACGCGCTCCACAGAGAGGGGGAGAATTTGCGCTTCTTGCCCAAGTAGACCCTCATCAAGAACATTCAGAGAGGTGGAGACCGGCTGAGGGGCATACAGCCATACCTCTCGATAGGCAGCTGGAAAGGTCGCCGTGTATGGACAGCCCTCTCCAAACGTTACATTCGAAGGAGGGGAGAGCCAAGCAGGGGGGGATGTCGCAGGAATGGGATCAAAGAGAAGATCACAGAGGCGAAGAGAGGGCCTCTCAGCCTCTAGTGAAGAAGAAGAGAGAAGGGAGGGTGTGCGTGGCCCATAGAGCTGAAATCGCTTCTGTAAGGCCATCCAAACATCTTTAAAATCAGGATGGGAATATATAGAGGGAAGAGGTGAAGGGGGAGAAGTACTCTCTATACGAGAGGGTAGCTCAAATTTAATCAATTGAAGAGAATTCAATCCTGTTTCTTGGTAATTTCCAGAGCCATATTGAATCATCAGCCTAATACAGGAGAGAGAAGAAAATCGATTTTAGGGATAGAGATGAGATGAGGGGGAGAGAGATGGGAATGGAAAAGAAGAAGGAGAGAGAAGTAATGAAAAAATAAATACAAGAGGAATAAGAGGAGTATTAAAAAAAGATAAATAGCAAAATATAAACTAGAAATACATGGATTGTATAAAACAAAAATTAAAAAATTTATAACAGACTTTGTAGTTCATAAGCGTTTCTCCTTACTATCAATTAAAAACTCACCTAGTTATGTAAAACGAACTTTTCACATGAAAAAACATAAAAGATACGTTCAACCGTGTAGTTTTCAATTCTCATAAGATATTTTTTCTCACTTTAGCAGCTCTCTTCTCATTTTCAATAGGGCATCTCCCTCTCGCCTTCTCCTGATATCCATAAAATTTGTACGTAAAATCTTTCTCCAAAAGTCTGTTATTTCTTTACATTTTTTATTCGAAAAATTCTCTTTTCTTTCGCTGCATTCTTTCTCGGTTACTATCTTCCCTCTAAATTTCTATTTACATTTTCTTCTGATTAATGAAAAACATACCGATAGAATACCGTGGGATTGTAAAATAAAGGCAAAAATTCCACCGTTGGAAAAATACGATGAGGAGGAGAAATTTTCAGCTGGAGTATTTTAGAAATTCGTTTTTCGTTGGAATGAATTTCTTCCCAATAAGGAGGTAAAATAATAGTCTCGTCTTGTTTAGGATTTTCTTTCGATTGCAAAGCTGAAGAATTCATAAAAAATGATTCAAAGCAAGACGAGACTATTGAAAAAAGAGAGAAGATGCTGATGAGAAGAAAATTAAAAGAAACAAAATGGAGACTCTAAAAAAGTTCTTACAAAGAAAAGCAAGTTTTGAAAATATTTTTAAGAGTAATAAATAAGACTCATAATAATATTACGTCGTTCTTTCAATCTTTTTTACTTTTAATGGATAGTATTTCATCATCGAAAATTTTTTTCATTCATTCTCTCTGTTATTCACATCAAATAATTTTCTTTTTCATCCTTTTCTATGTCTGAAAATATTTTTATCTTCCTTTTTTTCGCTGTTCCTTCACTTTTTTGTAACTATGAAAGTTAAAATTCTTTTTTTTCAGAAGACTTTATTCGCATTTTGCCTTTTTTTTCTGTTTTTTAATTTTCTTGCAACTCCCATTCAATCTTCTTTCAATTTTGTATCGAATTCTCCTATTTTCCATCATCAATTTTTCATGTACTTTCCATTTCCTTTCGTTCTCTTGGCTTCTCTCAGCTCAATGCATTTATATTTCTTTCATTTTTCTCTGTTAACCCATTTCTCTTTCTCTCTACTCTCTCTCTTTCTCTCTCTACTCTCTCTCTTTCTCTCTCTCTTTCTCTCTACTCTTTCTCTTTCTCTCTACTCTTTCTCTCTACTCTCTCTCTACTCTCTCTCTTTCTCTCTCTCTTTCTCTCTCTCTTTCTCTCTACTCTTTCTCTTTCTCTCTACTCTTTCTCTCTACTCTTTCTCTCTACTCTTTCTCTTTCTCTCTCTCTTTCTCTCTACTCTTTCTCTCTACTCTTTCTCTTTCTCTCTACTCTTTCTCTCTACTCTCTCTAACATACGAGAGAGCGCATGAAGGGCTTCCATCATCAAGGATTTCTTCCAATGCAACGAGACGGTCAAATCAAAAGAAAGATGACAAGGAGAGGATGGAATAACGAGTAAACATACATCATCATTAGTGGATTTCTCCAGTGGGCCTTCCTCTTCAAAAATAGAAGCATCAAAGGCCTTCAAAACACTTCCAACCAACTGTGTGGCCTTTGTTTCATCAGGAAGTTTCCATTGAAGATGAAATGAAGAATAATTAGCAATGACTGTAGAGCGATCATCCAAAACAAAGGCTATAAAGGGATACGACTTCCCACATGCCAGAGTTAGATGATCCGAAGAAAGAAACATCGAAGAAGTAGAAGATAAAAGAAGAGGAACAACCTCTACACGTGTAGGAATGGCACAACGAAGAGGAAGGAGCATTTCAGAGAAGATAGAAGACCTGAAAAACAACAGAAAATGATGAAAGAAAGAATAAATATCCTGCAAATGATCGAAATATGGCATAAAAAGAAAAACTTTCAACAAATCCAAACAAGGATGTACTGCCAGCTTTCTCGCCTCTCTCTGGCTCCATTTCCCGTTCTTATCACAGAGTGAGACGAGAAATAAAGTATAGCAATCCCATTGTACTCCGTTTAGTGCAAATCATATTGCTTTTTCATCCCTTTAAAATCGTTCATCTATTCGATAAAACACTGAATTTATCAATGCTCTTGTCATTATTTTCTTGTAGTTTTGTAAATGCTCCGGAAATTTTCCTTTTTTATGCTATTTTTTACTTCTCTCGTTTTATTTCTTCTTCTACCTTTCTTTTTTTCCTCCATTCTCCCCTTCCATGTCTCTCTCTCTCCATTCTATCCCCCCTTCCACGTCTCTCTCTTCCTCCTTCCCCTCCCACACCTCTCTCTCCATTCTATCCCCCCTCCCACACCTCTCTCTTCCTCCCTCCCCCCTCCCATATCTCTCTCTTCCTCCCTCCCCCCTCCCATATCTCTCTCTTCCTCCCTCCCCCCTTACCCATGCGTGCCCTCTTCAGGCGTATTTTCGATCCGTGCTTGAAGAGTAATTTTGAATGCTTCACGTAGACAGCCAATTCGAACAATCCCATCAGAGGGAATATTTTCATGGATAGAAAGAAAATCTTTTGGCATCAGAGGGGGGCCAGAAGAGGGAGAGGAAGTTGGATGATCCACATTGAGAAAGGACAGCTGCTTAGTGTGATGATATCCACGGAGGGGGGGTGGGCCTTTCATCAGATGAATTTCCACAGAACTTCCCACAGCAAGAGTGAGAGGTTCCACCGTTTTTTGATAGTTGGATAAGGGGACAGCAAATGAAAATTGAGGAATGGCTTCTGTACGTTCGTAGACATCCAAAACCAACCCACTGTAGAGAAATGAAGGCAATGATCCATCTTGGAAATAAGAAGACGGAGAGGAGGCATCTCTTGAAAATTTTCCACCTACTTGAGCACGAAGGCGACCTTGGCCCGTCCCTGTCGCCACTACGTGAAGTATTTTGCAGGTGTAGAGTTCATCTCTCTGAATTGAGAAGAAGAGGGAGAGAGAGAGAGAGAAATGAATGAATTGAGATGAGAGAGAAATGAAGGAATTGAGATGAGAGAGAGAGAGAGAGAAAGGAATTGAGATGAGAGAGAGAGGAATGAGTTGAGATGAGAGAGAGAGAAATGAATGAATTGAGATGAGAGAGAGAGAAATGAATGAATTGAGATGAGAGAGAGAGGAATGAATGAATTGAGATGAGAGAGAGAGGAATGAATTGAGATGAGAGAGAGAGAGAGAAAGGAATTGAGATGAGAGAGAGAGGAATGAATTGAGATGAGAGAGAGAGAAATGAATGAATTGAGATAAGAGAAAAGAGTTAAGAAAAAACTCTGAAGAGAGCCTACATATTAAAAAAATAGAAATAAAATACAGAAACAAAAATACGCAATCTCTTGAACAATCAAAGTGATTACACTCCTTCTCATCACTCATCTCCATCCAAACAATTTCTCCTCTGTTTCTCTCTCTCTCTCTCTCCCTTTCTATCACATGTCGTCTACTACATCTCTAAGAAGAGGTTTCAATTGTATCAAATAAATTTAAACATAAAAGAAAACGATAGAAACATCCGAGAAAATTATAAAATGAAAGGAAAACATACAGCTTCATGAATTTGAAGACTCTCAGTATCACTCTGCCAGGACAAATCTATGCCTCCTTGAAAACATGTGGGAAGATTGCAGAGAGAGGCAGAGGTGAGAGAGCTGCAGTTTGCAAAACGGAGAGGACCATGCTTTTGAAGTAAATTCTTCCATGGATGTTTCAAATCAGTGGGAAGTTTTCCAAAGGCAACAAGTGCTACCTGCAAAAAAATAAAAATTACAGGCAGAGAAAGAAATGGAGAGAAGGAAACATCACGAAAAAAATCATTTCATTCAACTACGTATTGCATTCTTTAAAAGAGAATAGAAAAACAACACTATAACTATCAGAATAAGTTTAAAAGATATTACTTTTTATACCTCCACTATGACTGTACTTGCTTACTTTTATTTACGTATTCTTATTGCAGCTTTCATCTACATTTTACGTGTTTATCTGTTTCTATTTTATTTTATCTTTCATCATATTTCTCTCTCTCCTCCCCCTCTCCCGCATTCCCATTCATTTTTTCTCTCCCTTCCATTTATCTCTCCCTTCCTCATATCTCTTCTCTTCCTTCCATTTATCTCTCCCTCTCCCCCCTCTTTCCCTCTCCCCCCTCTCTCTCTCACCCCCCTCTCTCTCTTACCCCCCTCTCTCTCTCCCCCCCTACAAATCTTACATCTAATGTTTCTCCCAATCCAATTTGAGGAACATCTGAAAGAAGAGATAAATGATCCACCGCAGAAACAACAAGTAGAAAAGAAAATTTATTTTCTGGATTATAATAATCTGAAAGAGTGATTTGAGTTACACCCACAGAAGATCGAGACCACAAGATATTCTTTGTTACATAACACAAGGATTCATTTCCAATATACCATTCATAAAAACCTGAGAAGGATATTTACAAGAGACATTGAAAAAGAATAAAGAAATACAATAATTAAAAACGATAAAAATAAACAGCAAACTCTGCTGTTTTAAAAAAACAAAAAAATAGAAAACTCTACCAGCCAAGAGTTCTACTACATCTTCCTTCCTTCCTCCTTTTCGTTTCATGGATAAAAATTCAAATAGAGACTCTCTCATCGTGTTTATAGTCCACCCATGCCACTTCTTTCTCCTCAATATATTTATTTTGCACTCTTTTTCTCCTCTTTTACACCTTTCATAATTCCTCTCAGAGTCTCCACATGAATAATCCAACGATTACCTACCAGAGCCACCCAATGGTTTGAGTGGAAAAGAATGCTCAAAAGGAAGAATAATTGGAAGAGATGAAATTTCTGATGTGGACTGCAAATGCCCCTTTAAAGAGAGGGGTTCAACAATATGGAAAGAAATACTTTGATTCAGAGGCATCTCCGGTTTCCACGGTGGAGCTGCTGAAGATCCTTGTACATGCACAAGATGCACAATAACTTCTCCTTCTCCCAACATTTCCGCATGATATAAATGAAGCATCTAAAGAAGAAGATAAATAATGAAAAAAATCACATTTTTGTGGTTTAAAAATGCATAATAAAGGTTTGTATCTTATAAATTGAAAGAGGAAGGAGTTGTAGGCATGTAGCCAATCTGGTAGAAATTCAGAGATAGATGGATACTTTATTCTGCATCCATTTCCATTTTATTTAGAAACTCTCTTCTTTTTTTTTTTGAAAATAATTATCCTTTCATTTGGGATGGACAGTTTGTGGCTTTCTCTGGCTGATTTTTCAATGCATTTCATTTCATCTTTCATTTCATCTCTTATCATCTCATCTTTTATCATCTCATCTTTCATTTCATCTTTCATTTCATCTCTTCTCATTTCATCTCATCTTTCATTTCATCTCTTCTCATTTCATCTTTCATTTCATCTCTTCTCATTTCATCTTTCATTTCATCTCATCTTTCATTTCATCTCTTCTCATTTCATCTCTTCTCATTTCATTTCATCTTTCATTTCATCTCTTCTCATTTCATCTCATCTTTCATTTCATCTCATCTTTCATTTCATCTTTCATTTCATCTCATCTTTCATTTCATCTCATTTCATCTCATCTTTCATTTCATCTTTCATTTCATCTCATCTTTCATTTCATCTCTCTCATCTCAACACCTCCTACCCAATCGTTCTTCCTCTTTCTTTACCTTATTTCGAGAAACCCACAAGGAGGTCATCAAGCAGGATCCAACCTGTTTCAGATCGGATCGACAATCCCAAATAAATTGAAGATTTTCTGGAATAAACATACGATGAAGTTCTGCATCAAACATATCCACTGTCCACATATACGTCCATCCTTTAATTAAATAGAGTTCTCCTGAATGCGAGAGGAGAGGTGTACTTGTAAGGAGGCGAGCATAGGGTGTATACTGTTGATTATAAAGCATTTGTGAGAGGCTAACGAGGGTAGAAACGTCTGTCTCTCTCGTCAAAGGAGGCATAGCCGGTGTAACGACAGAGGCCAAGGCGGTGTGCGCACTCATTGCTCCCAGAAGCAAACGTTCTACCGGCTGAATTTGCACCTCCACACGATGTATATCCTCAATACGTGTATCAGAGGCCACTATATAAGCTACTCCCTTAGCAGAGGCCAATGTTGTAATTTTTCCATCCTTGGAGACATTCACATGTGATGCAATAACCCTCTGTACATCATTTGGATCCTCCATTACATGCCATTTATAACTGGAAGAGGGAAGGGGAAGCAAGACATCCCCCGTTTCCTGAGAGGAGAGAGAGAGTTAGAGATATAGGAGGAAGGGGGAGAGGAGAGAGAGAGAGAGAGAGAGTTAGAGATATAGGAGGAAGGGGGAGAGGAGAGAGAGAGTTAGAGATATAGGAGGAAGGGGGAGAGGAGAGAGAGAGAGTTAGAGATATTGGTAGAGCATAGGAGATATAATAGAGGGCGTGAGAAAAATTGAAGAGAGGAAGAAAGATAAATAGATACAGAAAGAGTAAAGAAATTGAGGAAAGAGAGTGGAGAGAAACAAAAGAAGCATGAAAAGATAAAGTAAAGAACAAAAATGGGTGATAAGAAACGTTTGCTGTGGCCACTACGCAACAAAATAAATGTTTGCAGAAATAAGAGGGTGAAGAGAAAAGCAATTTCTATGTTCAATTTAGAAAGAATGCAAGAAAACGTATACATGTAAAGAAGAGATCAACCAAAACATCAATAAAAGAATAGACTCTTCAAACCTCCATTTCTTATACATAGCCTGAGCCTCATTAAGTTCATAAGAGGACTCAATAGATACGACCTCCCTTATTTCTATCCTCTCTGTGCTTCTTCTTTGTCATGCAAGGCCTCAACTCTGTTTCTTTATAGTTTTAAAATTTACTTGATAATTTCACTTCCAAATTCTCTTTACTTTTGAGACACAAATGAATGGAGCTTTCTAGCATTTTCCATACCCTATCTCTGCCTCCTTCTAAAATTAAATACAATCTTTCTAGTTTTTACTCATTATAGATACCTTCAAAACCTTCAATCCAACACGAAATTCTGCGGCAGGAGGGACTACTAAGAAGGCAGGAACAATCATAACGGGCTCACAGACGGTGAAGGAAACTTCTGCAGGTAGAATATGTTTGTATTCCGCTACATCAATGCGTACACTCATACTGGATTGGCCTGTGGTGAATCCTTGCAAAACTAAGACATCAGAATAATCACCATTTTGAAGCATTTGCAAACGGGTGGGAGTAGATAAATCTGCATCCTTATCCAAACGTACAATCTTGACAATACCTTGAAGGAAACAAAGATATACAATCCATGAAGGCATAGAAGGAGTGCAAATATCCAAGAAATCAATGTATAGACACGGTTTAAGAGGAACCTTTTGGGAGGGAGAGGAGGAGTGAGGGAGGAAGAGAGAGGAGGAGTGAGGGAGGAAGAGGAGGAGAAGTAAGGGAGGAAGAGGAGGAGGAGTGAGGGAGGAAGAGGAGGAGGAGTGAGGGAGGAAGAGGAGGAGTGAGGGAGAGGAGAAGAAATGAACATGGGATAGAGAAGAAGAGCAAACAGGGAGTGGGAAGCAAAACAGGGATATATGCGATAGTTTCACAATAAAGTAAAACATTTATAGAAACTTTAGGAATAAACAAAATCTCTATCCCTTCTACAGTGATTTTATATTTCAATTCAAAATAAAGAGACTCAAAAACAGTACATCCACAATTGCAGTTTAAAAAACAATTCAACATTAGAAATTCGAGAGGTGTGAGTAAGAGATAGAATAATGAAAAACTTATAGCCAGTGCGATTTTTAAATTAATATTCAAAGGTGCGCGAGTATGAAAGTGAATGCCTCTCGTAGAAGCAATTTCATTATATAGAAACATATGGAAAAATATATTAAAAATAGAAGAAACACGCCAGATATAGAAACATAAATATATCCTACGTCCTCTATTCAACGTATCATTAACATTGCATTCTACTCTACATCACAAGGATGTCTCTTTCCCATTTTGATCGCATAACTCTTTATTTTCCCTTCGCTTCTCCCTATTCTATGCTCTGTATAGCCGTACTTTCATCATCAATGGACCATTTAAAGGGCAATCCTTCAAGGGACGAAAATGTATTGTTTTCGTCATCATAGGCAATAATTTTCAGAGCTGCAAATTGGCCTACAGTAATTCTTTTGTTTCGAGTCTCAGAGGCAATACGATGAATAGGAGCAACCACAACTTCTGCTCGTAAACGAGCATCCGTTTCTCTCTCTGTAGCAAATACCCATGATTTATCCTTCACAGGATACGACTGAGGAGTGGCTTGAACAAGAACTTCTGAATGACAGCCACTTTCTACTTCACTCGCTAATTGTGCCATATATTCAGAAGGAAGGGAAGAAGAGACAGTGGAAGAGGGGTGAAATGTATCCGCCTGAGGAGACTTCCTCTCTTCTGAGGTGATCGAAGGATCACACAAGGCCATTAGACCACCGTCTGCCTGAGCCGCACATCGTTGCGGTAGAAGGGAAATAACTGAACGTTTCTGTGCAGACCACGTGAAGCATTTTCCACCTTCAACTTTCAAGGGAATGCGAACGGGAAAATGAATGGAACGAGGTGCTGTCCAAGGTAATAAGACTTGAGCAGGACCAATTTTACGTTCTGATCCAAACCGGTGCGAAAAAGAAGGACGTGAAGAAGAAACGGTGTTAGACCTGCCGGTGGTCTCTTCATTCGTACTTGCCGCAACAAAAATACTAGAGAAACCAGCGGTATCCAAAGAAGTAGAGTATAGATTAGGGAAATGCCATACAGTAGCTAGGGTGCAGCATAGGAGAAGTGAGAGGCACAGGAAAGAGAGGCTGGGACGGGAAAACAGGCGGCAGTAGCGAGATTGACTAGCCATTGGATTATACTTGGGGGAGCGGACAGTTGCAGGCATTGACTTTGTCAAAATAAGAAAGGGTTGCAGTCAGAGGAAGAGGAAACTGAAGAATGTGGATGGTGAGCCGCGGAGCTGGGGAAATCTGCCATGGTGTCGGTACAGGGAAGAATTTTACTATCAAATGCTGCCATTTGCTTCGCACACATAAAAGTATCAAAAAACCACGAATGCTGCAACAGCTCTCCTCATTGTAAGTTTTACAAAGTACGGAAGAAACCCTTGCATATGCTCGGCTTCACAGAGAATAACACAAAAGAGAGGAAAGTTGTACGAACGTGCGGCAATTAGGGATATTGTGGCTTCGCCATGTGCTTGCTACTCACACCAATCATCCCATCAAAAACAAAAGAGGAAATGAAATATGTTGTCGCTCATGTCCGTAGTAAGTTGAAAAGTATAATAAGGGACAAAAGTAGACATTACCGTTCCCACCCTTTCGGCGGTTCAAGGAAAACGCTTGATCAAGCTGAGCGCCTTGTTTGTAACATTCTGGTTCACATCTTTTTTCCATTTGGCAAGGTTTATGTACGAAACTCATACATTTCATGTAGAAAATATATCTGTTCTATAAAGTGAATAAATTTTTGCAAGCTGCTTTCACCTTTTATAAGCAAATTCTTATTTTCATCATAGTGAAAATACGAGTGTAATAGAAGAATTCGAGTTTTATTAATTTAGCATCAACTAGGAGTTTGAACTTACAGGGAGAAATTAGTAAACTTTGAAATGCAGCGCATAAAGAAAATATTCAGACATTCTTCACTATTACATTGCTTCTGCTGAAATTTGGATTTATGCATACAAGGCTACCATTCGAGGCAAGAAATGCTGCTAAGTGAAGTTGGATTTGAAAGCTTCTATTCGTAATAGATGATCAATTCAAAATATACAGATCTCAAATTTACTTTTTGTCTTTTAAGCACAGTTTTCATTTTTTGGGAAATTGTTTTTCTAAAATGGAAGCATGTAAGTTGATACGAAATAAGCAATCTGTTACATCTACGGCTGAAAATTTTCGGTATACGCCTACTCAATACAAGTAACTATAAAATCCATATCAAAGAAGTGGCAACAAAGTAATTTGAACGTCCATATCGTTTACTGCATTCTTTGTTTTACTCGGCTTTGCAAAATGAAATAGCATTGTTGTTGTGACATATTATGTAAAAGCAAAGCTCTAATGATATTTGTGTCACCGATGATATAGTAAAATACAAGCCATCTTATCCACTATTGAGAAGCTGCATCATAATGGCATTATCTTATTACCATCTTTCTTTTTCTGTGTTTTAGAAAAAGAGTAAACTAAATCAGCTTTTTTTATATAGAACTGACTTCGCCTGTGTACTAGTTGTTTTTGAGGATGGCTCATAATTATATTTTATTCTTTCTTCAGTTGAAGGCTTTTTCTTTAGTTTTTTGCTTGAAACAGAACTTTCTTATACACTCTTTTTTTCACACTGCTACTTTACAATGCTTCTGAACCAATAAAAATGACCAATATCAACAGTTTTCAATCCTCAAGCAAAGTAAGATTATCTACCCAATCTCAGCATATCATGAATATTTTTGGTAACTATTTCAATATTTTCTAGTATGTAAATATAAAAAATTACATTACAAGCTTGCAAACTAGCTTTTTTACATAAACATTGTTGCAAGTATTTCCATTTGCCCACTTCCATAATAGCATGTTTCTTGTCAAATCTTTCTCAACTCATTCTCACTGATTTTCTCTATTTTACCTTAGATTGAAACTACATTTCGATATGAATATGTGTTTCCACTGTTCGTAAGATATATTTTTTATCGCAGGGAAGCGTATCTTCGTTTCTTTTTCTTGTGCATGTATGTCTTATACCTTGGCAAAATATAGTATACGCATGAAATGTATCGTATGCATTACTGATCGAGGTAATGAATCAAGATTTGATATTGTTTCTTTTGCAGTTCAAAACTTAACCAATTTGCCACTTTATCGCGTACCGAATTTATGAAGCATCTGCGTGCTAATACATTAATCCAATTTTTTTTTAAGTTGAAGAAATTTTATGAGTTAAAGCAAGAAATTTTGCCTATTGTATAATATAATAATCAGAGGAGGTAAAGAACTGCACCGTGACACACCTACTCAAATTTCGCTTCCGTCTGCCTGCATTCCTTTCGTTGTGGCAATTTGTATTCACTATATCATTGTTTCGTTGCATAAATTATTTTCCATTCAAGAAATAATCACACACACACAATGTTGTGTATTACCGCTGTTTGCCCATTTGCATTTTTGAAGTGCTATGCCCTTCCACCAGACGCTTCAAATTCGCTGCAATTATGTCAATTTGCTCACTATCCAGTTTTGGTAGGCATGGTTGAGAAGAAAGTTTTTTAAAAGTTTAGATTTTTTGTACCCTGCTAACAAGCAAAAGTGCGTACCTCTTTAAGGTTGGTATTTGTGTGCTTCTTGTAAGAGTGAGCACTCGTGAAACTGCAATTGTTGGACACGCGAAAAATCAGGGATATAACTTTCTCACCTGCGTTACAGAGCTTTTTAATTTTTGTACATGAGATATATGGTCTCTTCCTGTTTTCTTCTTATCTCTAAAGTATTGAATGTAGCGAATACTCATGCGATATATTGACTGCATTGCAGCATTTATGAGCGCAATCGTGCTATAACACGGCGATGTTTTATCCCTTGCAGACCACGGTCTGATTAGAAAATTGCTCTGATCTTCTCTAAGTTCAATGATTGATTCGGTGATTCATCGCTCCTCTTCATCGGCTATACTTTGAGTAGCCGCAGTAGATGCACTATCCGTGTAGGAGATACGCTCTTCCTAACAACGTGGATTTAGATGTTCCTTCATTACAATCGAAAGTCATTACTTTTTGGAAGGTACTTCTAATCTTCCCTTAGTTTGTCTCGGCATGCACTTGCTTTCCTTATGGGATATATGCAAAGGCATTGCTGTGTAAGAGGAGTGCCTTGCTCATGGCCTAGCCTCTCAACTCTTCAAACAAGTATCTCTTTTGTTTTATTGCTAACACTGTTACAACTAGATAGTGTTATTTCCTCATCGTTTCCCTTCTCACCGACTCCTATTTTTCCTGAACATTTGAATCATCCTGTAGCTCCTTTAGCTTTTCCTAACCGTCGACAGAGCGTGTGCACACACGGGTTAGAGAATCATCCACCATCTCTCCCGTATACCAGCAATGCCGCATTATTAAAGCGGGAATGTTTCCATCGTAGCAATGGGCTCATCGCTGCTCCTACTACTGTATTGACACGCTCATTTACACAGAGACCGTTGGCCTCTGTGTCTACAGCTATTATTTCATCATCACCTCGCAGGAAAAAGCGAGCATTGTCTACGCGGTTGTCAACTTTATCTCAAAGGCGGGCATCTGCTGTAAGCGCTTCAAAGAGCACACTCGGGCGTGTGCGTGCTAAGCTAGCACAACTTTCTGCCCCTTTGTTGCGTATTCACCTCATCAATCGTATCTACATCCTAACAGCATTGTTTTTGACGGTAGCTACATCATTTTTAGGAGTTCCCTTAGAACATTTTGCATTGCATGGCGGAAGAACATTTCGCGCGCTTGAATTGTGGCGGCCTTTGACAGCTGCAGCTTTTTTTGGATCATTTGGCTTACCGATGCTTTCGAAATTGTATTTCTTTGCAACCTATGGTCAGACTTTAGAGAATTCGAAAGGGTCCGCTCAACAGCTGGTATTTTTGTCTTCTCAGATTACTATGCTGTCCCTTCTTTGTGTCATCCTTGAAATTCCATTTTTTTCTTCTGCGCTGTCTTGTGCCGCATTGTACGTGTGCAGCCGTGAGCAACCCTTTTCTCTTACTCCCACCCTCTTTGGGATGCAAGTAGAATACTGGCAGCTCCCTTTTGTATCTATGCTAATTGATGTCCTCAATACTCAAAGTCTACGAGCGGCTCTCCCAGGAATTCTTGGAATATTAACGGGGCATATTTATCATTTTTGCACAGATGTAAGCATTTCAATAGGGAGTGTGTGCCTGTCTTAATAACACTGTATGTACACGGTGTTTTTTCGCACTGTTCCTCTACCTTTTCCATTGAACCATTACCCATAACTACAAGATTGTAGAAGGTGTTAAACAATCTTCTTTTAATCGATGCCTAGTTGAAGAAAGCGGATATAAACTATTAAGAAGCTTCTGTAAAACGCACATTTTCTCTTTCAATAGTAAAAAAAGACTTTTTTTAAAATCCATCCTATCTTCCCCTATACATTCTAAGCAGGTATCCCTATTTCTTCTATACTGAGTTATTCGTTTTGTGTTTTCATTTTCCAAGTCCCATGTTATTGTTTTCGAAGACTCCTGCATTCTCTTTAGGACATCTTGTGTTTTTAAGTGCATGTAGGATGTATTTGAATATTTTCAAGAATAAAATTGTATGCACTATAGAATTTTTTGTCATTTAGAGAACACTTTCGTCCATAGTTCATCTAGTCATAGTGTGTAACACTCCCTAACAACTCTGTTTTTGTCAAAATATTCTTCCTTCTATGTCTTCTTTTACTATTTCAAATAGATTCTTCCACAAATGGGAAGCCGGCCTCTTTTTACAGCACCTCGTGCATTAAAAAATTTCCTGCGAGATAACTCAATACGGACACCCTCTCTGTAAGAAATTCCAAGAAATAATTTAGGCAGACTCTCCTATGAACTCTCGTCTTTTACAGGTGTTCTTTGGCTATTCCTTTCCTCTTTAAATTTTTGTTTGAGTGACTCACGTATCCTTTCTATCCATCCCATGCATTTTATCTATTCTTATAGATACTCTTTTTTTCCTTGTAAATGTCCATGAGCCTCCCTTCACAGGATGGCATCTTTCCTATTTTATTTTTACATAGTATACCATAATCAATTTCCTCTTGACATTTTATTATAACATACAAAGACTTGCTTCTTTCAGAAACGATAAAATGGACATTTTTTGTGGGAATTTCTTTTCTTTTTTTTTCATGAAAAAAAATTGCAAAGCATCGTCTATAACCCCAAGAGGAGAAATTTTGCTGATTTTAATGGAAAAAAAAACATACGCATTGACATTTATAAAGGCTCTGAAAGCAAAATTATCCACTTTAAATGCATCCTCATTCTGCAAAATACCACCAATATCTACTAATGACGAGGCAGATATCCATCTGTAAGTTTGTTTCTCGCCTATATAGAGACAACTAACACACTTTCTATGCTAGACATCTTCTTTTTCTCTCTATCTTAATATCCTCATATTTTTGCTACGAATCACCCCATCACGTCTATTAAAAATTTCAAAACATAATTTAGGCTAAGGCGAATAATCTCCATTTATAAAAGGGTGAGAGAGAGAGAGAGGATACAAACACACCCAACTTTACCCTACGTCCAAACATTTTATATTCTTCTAATTTTCTCAAAAAATATGACCACAGACTGCTGCTACAAAAAATTTACAGAATTCTCCACACAAGGAAGAAGAGACAAGCAAAGACGTCACATTTTCCTATTCGAGGAGAAAAATATTTGCAAGAGGAGAAATTTGTCAATAAGAAGCAAAAATGGCGCACATTTCTCCCCCAGAAGATCAACACTGGATCCGTAGAGAGAGAAATAGAGTGGAGACGCTGTATACCTTATATTAAGATGTAGAGAAGAGAAAAAAACAGAAACTTGACAAGGGTGTACAAGAGGAAGCGATACAGAGGTGTGAAACCTCACGGCCCCCTTCTCTTATCGTGAAAACAGGGAGACAGCACACTTCCCTCTCTGGGAGTATTATTACCGTGAGTCTGTTCC
This sequence comes from Cardiosporidium cionae, assembly GCA_015476325.1. Classification (NCBI taxonomy): domain Eukaryota; phylum Apicomplexa; class Aconoidasida; order Nephromycida; genus Cardiosporidium; species Cardiosporidium cionae. The sequence goes on along the minus strand of JADAQX010000211.1, from coordinate 19,775 downwards.
CAAAAGTTCATACGGAAGAAGAAAATCCACTACGGATTGGCGGCCTTCAATAAAAGAGCAAAAATCCCATAAAAAATGATAGCCTTTTCGCCCTCGTAGTTGCTTGAAACATTCCAAAATCAAGGATTGCTGCCTTTCTTCCAATGGGTGCAGAAGCAAGCCATTTTTACAAGGAGAAGCACCTTGTCGAGGGAGTTCAAGGGTGTAGAGTAGGGAAGTAGGTGATTGTAGGAGAGATGTGCAAAGTTGAAGGAAACGTGTGAGAAAAAGGGAATGTGTTAACATTTCAAATACTTTGGATAGAGGCGTGATAGAGGCCAATCCCCAGAGATGCATAAAGGAGAGTAGAGACCGTACTAGATCGTCCAATGCAGAAAATAGGATAGATTTATAACACTGGAGAAGCTGATGCGTAAAGCGGGAGCTCGTAGCCTCTGAAGCGGAAGCATCCATAAGAGGCGATACGTAAGCATGAAGAGGAAGAAAGGAAGATGGGGGGTCAGTCGCCTCCGTCTCCTCTCTTGTGAAGAGCGTTGCTTCCTCCTCGAGTGTAGAAAGAAGTGTTGCCATGAAAAAAAATTGCTCAACAACTACCAAAACCTTCTTTATTAATGCTGGATCGGTAGATACACGCAAAAGAAGAATACAAAGATGGAGGGAGGTAGAAAATGCCTTTGGTGTACAGGGAAGCAGTAAACGTGTTGTATCAAACAGTTTGTGAATGGAAGCCGTATGAAGGGCCATCGCATGAATATGATGCGCAGCGGCCGTAGGTGGGGTGGATGTCTGACGAGAGAGAGAGGCCGTGAATCGCCTCAGGAAGGTGGAAATATCCATTGAAAGCGTTCGCCAGGCCTGTAGGAAGAGCCTCTGAGGGAGAGACTGCAAAGAAGGGAGAGCGTTGAATGAAGCAGCGGCGGTTGCCTCTGATTCTGGTAATGCTGGAAGGAGACGTATGGAGTAAAGAAGTTCCACAAAAGGGAAAAACAAGCTCAGATAGGGTTGTGAAGAATTCTTTTGAACAAGAAATTGCTCATAGAAAGAGAGGAAGAAGGGAAACAACGAAGATAAGAGGGAAACCACTCCAACGACCAGGGAGGTTCGATCTGCACGATCTCGAGGTTCCACTGACGGTACAGCCACCGTTGCCGTGCAGAGAAGATGGCAATATTTGGAGATATCAGAGAAACAGACAAGGGGGATGCCACGTGCGAGCTGCTCTACCATGCGATGCTCCTCTGAAGAAGTTATCGTAAGGGTGGTTACATCGTTGAGAAGAGAGACACAGACCTCTCCAAGAGCTTGCCAGCAAGGTAGAATGGTTGGAGTAGAGACATTGATAAAAAGAAGAAATTGTCGCATACAGAGAAGGAGGCTACGCAACAGCTGAACATCCTCTGGAACCTTCTCATGATAACGCTTCGAAGGGGTATACCCCTCCGTAGATTCTGCAAGGGGAGATATCTTATCGACCTCCACATCATCGTAGCTGCCTCCCGTAACGTCGCCTCTCCCACTCTCTGCGATGAGCTTGCGCACGTTTTTGAAGGAATATTTTTCGTGAAGGGTGAGGAGTTGCTGTATATACATTGAGAAGTAGACAGAAGAAGACGAAGATAATGGCATAGTACGTGTTTTATGAGGAAGAAAGGTGCAAGAGGAGGCCATCCATCGTAAAAGCTGTAAAAATATTCTCCAAAGCGGTGATAATCTGGTGCAATCCTCTGAATCGGAGGGCAAACAAGGCGGATGAAGGATGCAGGCCTGTAAAGCAGAAATAGAAATACAGAAGGATGCTCCCTGCTGAAACGGTGGCATGTTTGTAGGCAAGGTCTGAGTAATAAGAACAGAGAAACAACGAGAAAGCCGCTGGAGAATACGATAGAGGAAGGCTTTCGTCTCGCTACTGGTGGCAACAGCAGACGTAGACGAAGTAAGAGTGATACAACGCTGTAAAGCCTCCATAGAAGGAGAAAGAAAACGATGAAAGGCCTCCACAATGGAAGCTTGCGTTGGCAAACGAACAATTAGATGCAGAAGAGATGCAAACAGTGTACTATCCACAGACACGGTAGAAGAGAAGGCCTGTGTAGAAATACACTGAAAAACAGCGTCTACTACTTGATGGGATAGGGCGGGCTGTGTACGTACAAGCGCCTCAAATTTCTTCCCCCCTCCCCCGGAGCAGAGAGACAAGAGGCCCTCTGAGGCGGCATAGGGTGCGGCAGACATCCGTTGAAGCAGAGATTGAAGGCAAATGAGCCATAAATCAGAAGAGAAATTTCCTCGAGATGCATCTGAGGAGGAACTCTGAGCTTCATTTCCTTCCCTAGTGGGATCCACACATCGCCGGTCGATAGACTGCCTTACCGAAAGGGGTGCGATAGGCGAAAGAGGATGTGCATGTGATGCAGAGGGAAGTTGAAGAGAGGCTACAGAGATAGGCTGGGCCGCGAGATCCACAGAGGAGGTCATATCGGTTCGATCTATCTCAAAAATCCGTTCTAAACAGAGAACAGCGCCTGTAATACAGCCAGAATCCATTGGAAGATGTGAAAACATAGCAAAAAGGTTTAAAAGGGGTGAAGGAAGCTGTTGGAAGCTCTCAATGATTTTTGCAGTGAAAATCAGCTGCATCTCCACCATGGCTACATCTCCAGCTTGGAGCGCCTCCGAGAAGCTCTGAGACCATTCCATAAAAATTTGATGAAGCGATAAAGATGTGGAGGAATTTCCTGAACTTTCTGTAAAAGGTTGAGCCCAAGAGGACATACAGGAAGGAAGAAGCAGAGATTCCCCCTTCCATGTCGAAGGAGGAGCTTTTCCATTAGAAAAAACAGGATCAATGGCATGCATTAAAAGAAAAATATCTCCAATAAATTCATTTGAATCCGCTACATAAGTGGCTCTATCAGCGAGAGTATCAGATGATAGAAGAGACTCTCCTCCTGAGACATCCTTCCAAAAGGGGTGTGTTCGCCTACAATGTGCTAGAAGAGAAGGTAAACAGGATGAAGCAAACATTAGGAGAAACGCTTGAAGAAGAGAAGGGGGGAGAAGATTGTCACGCCAAAGTTCTTTCAGAGTAGAAGAAAAGAAAGGGAAACAGAGCTGTGCTGTCACAGGGTGGAAAGTCCATAATCGAAGAAATACAGGACGCATGAAAGGGGTAGCATTATGTAGGAGAGATTGAGGAAATCCTTCCAGAAAACTCATCAATACAGAGGTCCAGCTTAAAATAAGAGAAAAATCTTCAGGATGCTGTGTAGATAAATCCCATTGTGCATCCTTTTGTTGCTGCAGCTCCAGAGATGCCAAATGCTCGTCCATTTTATGAAATTGCTGCAAAAAACATTGAATCAACAAACGTTCCCCCTCTGAAAGGGTGCCTGGTCCTTCATTTCCATCGAAAGGGAAGGATTGCCACACTGCCATCGCTTTGGAGGAAGGCGTAGAGGCAGAACGGCTTCCTAGCCGCGAAGAATTACTGGTAGAAATCGCTAATGGCTCTGTCAAGGATGAATATAAAGCCATATAATTGGAAAAATGAGGTAGTATACGCCGACAAAATTCTGCTGTACTTGACTCTGTGGCTGCCTCAGCAAGTATTTCCGCTAAGATCGCTGCTACGGGCATCTCTGTCAAAAAGTGTACATGAAAATTATCCATCCATTCTACTAGCAGCTGGAAAGCACTCTGAATGCATTCTTGAATTCGAGAGGGAGTTATCGCAACAAAAGAGACAGTGGAGGGGTTGGGTAGTGCGACACGCCGTCGTAGGGTCAAGCAGCCCCGCAAAGTTTCCACTAAAAAATCTCTAACCAAAGGATAAGCCTGCTGGCAACCTTTCCCTTGTGGAAGTGTAGCCTTAGAAGATGAAATGCCGCCTCTGCTAGGTACGTCCAAGAGCGTATCCAATACTTTCGGAAGAAGAGAAAATGCTAGGAGGGCCATACAACGGACGGTGAGCCAGACGGGCGATCCAAATACAGGGTCATCCGCTGGTTGCTCCGATGATGGATCCATTATTCCTCTTGAAGGGAAAGATGCACGAATTGAGTGGATCAGATCCTCCATAGGAGTTTCCCAAGGCTCAGGAAAACTATGAATGAGGCAATGGGCAATACAATCCGAAAGGCGGTCTACAATCGTAGAGGACCAAATGGGAAACGAGGACGGAAGGCTCTTCTCGGCTGAGGCTGAGCTAGAAGGAGAAGAGGCCGCTAGGAGAAGAGCAAAGATACGCTGGACAAGCCGTTGCTTTTCCGTAGCAGTGAGCTGTGTGCGGTTATAATGGCTCTTCCATGCTAACGTTTGCGCACCTACAAATTGTAGCAATGGTTCCTTCCAATATTGAAGAAGTGCTTCAGAAATCTCCCAGGCGGCTTCCTCTTTTTGAAAAGCAAGCAGCCATCGATTCGCAGAAGCTTTCGCAGTAGGATCAGGGTGGCTATGCAAAGTTTCCAGCTGTTGGCAAACGTCCATCATTCCCTGAGTAATTGAAACTGTACTTCCTCCTCGGAAGGGAGGAAATAATGGCGAGAAAGACATTCTGTGGAAAAAAATGAAGCTCTGCTTCCTCTAATTGAAAGAGATGGAAATGCGCAACGCTGCAATGAGAACTTTTGCCCTTCCGCGATATGAGATGTAGAAATGCCTCATATCAAACCAAATTCATTTCTTAAAATAGGCGACGGGCGATATTTACGCAAATGTGCTGGTGAAGAGGCGGCAATAAGTGAAGTGGGAATACGGCTTGCGGTAGACTATGCATCGATTGATACACAGAGAAATTGGGTGAACTTTGACAACTATTCAGGAAAAAGAATGAAAAAAGAGTTCGCCCACGTGGGGATTTTCAAACGGATGAGAGAGAAAAAACTTTTGACTGCAATAGAGATGTGGATGCTAAAGAAGGTACCTCGCTCTGAATTACGATTCGTTAGCAGCCTAAAAAATTCGTCAATAATGAAACGCTAGCCGAAAAATTAACTGTAAACAAAATCGTATGGTCCAAGTGCCTTTGTTGGGAAGATTGTTTCAGAGTATTTTCTATTCTAAAGGAAGCCCTAGCATACAAAATATGCTTCAAAACGTTTTTAAACTTCTTTTAGTCATTCTGCTGTAGCATAAATTCGTATTTTATGTTTCATTCTCGTAATTTTGCCATAACAAAAAAAGGCATCGCTACAATTTAGACTAAAAAAACATCCTGTGAAAGATGAAATGAAGGGGTGAAGATAAACAAAACGAAAGATTTTACAAAACATAAAACATCAAAACCATGTGCTCATTATAAACCCTTTATTTTGAAATGATCATTACGATAAAATAACTGGAAAGCTTGTGTTGTACTCAAGGTGTATAAAAACACCAAAAAGCAAAGCATTGGCGACATCATATTGTTAAAATTGAAACAAAAAGCAAATGCGTAAGAGTTTATGTGCATTGCTACATTTGTTAAGCTCTGAATTTTTACAAATTGAATGAAAAATAATGAAACAAACGATTCGATACTATCAATGTAAACTCAAGACTAGAGATTGGGACGTATGCTGACCAAATAGCCACACAATTTCTCTTCGTAATAAAAATGATTGGTATTGATCGTAGAGCAAAGCTGCTATGAGCAAGAATGGTTGAAAATATGTAAATCTTTTATTATTGGAATAATATTTTTAAATTGTTATAAAAGAAAAAAATTGTGTAGCAGATAATTTCCACCCTTTCTTATTTCCAGGTGTAATAACTCTACACAAAGTTGTATCCATTCATTCCAATTTGCAAGACATAGCGGCTTTTTCATAAGCTTAGTGTAATTAGTGTTCTTTGACGAAAAGAAGCTGCTATCTTTTTGTTTTAAGTAGAATGAATCCTTTACAGCCAGTGATACTTTCCCTCGATAAAATTTATTATACGGACCCAAGGGTCACACATAAATATATGCATTTCCACAAAACCTGGTATCATTTCAAAATAAATAAAAGTTATGTTGAAAGTATTCTATCGATAAACACGTGAAAGACATAGAGGAAAGTTTGCAATGCTAAGAAGCCTTCGAGTTTTTTCTTTTTAAACGGTTTACAATGCCGCATATAAAAGAACGTAAATTGACCGCTCAAAAATTCTTTTTAAACACATGGAGGCATGCATCTCCGGTATGCACTCTCATTTGATGATGCCAAAATTACAGTGGGTACCACGACATGAACCCCAAGCTAACCTAATAGAAAGATTTATGCAAATTCAGGTAATAGAAGTAGAACAAGACACTCGTACTCTCCTTCTGTTATAAGACGTAGAGACTTCGTTAAGTGCATGTTAAAATCAACTACTCTAAATAAGAAAGGGCTCAAAAAAATTGTTGCAACATAAAAATTACTTGTTTAAAACAATTGCATCGTGATAAACTTTACGATGTGTTGTAGCGACGCAAGTTTTCGTCGTGCAATAGAAATAAATAAAAACAATTTAAACACACTCAACCAAGGGCCTATTTTCAATACCTTTAAACGGCTATTACCCTTGAATTTTATTGAATTACTATTTTTTTCACCTTTTCAAATCGATAAAAAGGAAGTAGTTGTGATATTATAATCGCGAGTGCACTAAATTATCAGAGCTCACTCAAACTGCTTTATTCCTTATTTGTAAAAAAGGATAGAGGCTGCAAAACGTTTATTTTATCCTCCAGGAATAATTTTTCTTACATTTTCTCCTCAACTTCCTCGAATATTCAAGAGAGTATCGACGTAAAAACTAGTTTCGCTGTTGCCCTTCTTAACAGCAAAAGCAGTTTCTCCTACAGAAGCATGAATCTTGGCTCAACATAAGGGTGCATGCAGTATGTGCTGCACCATCCACCGCAAGCTTGATCACTACGCGGGTTTCGGATGTGGTAACAGCTTCATCAGCATTACAAATGTGATTTTCTTCATGCCTGCTTTTCTACATGTCTAAACCCAAGAGTTTTACACAAAAAGAGATACTGCGAAATACCAGTGTATTTCAGGTTAAAAATAGAGTTTTTCGATGCTGACTTTACTTAGCTGGCAAGTTACTTTAGTTGGGTAGGTTTTCCAGTATTTATGTGCCCTATTCGTTTGCTCCATGAGAAAAACTGTCTTCTTCCGTTGCGTTTGCTCTTCATCGACTTCTCTCATAATTTTTTATCATGTAAAAAAATAATTTTATCAGCCTATCGCTGTACTCGTTTTCAATTTATTTTATTTTCATCTTTGCACTGCTTCTCTTATTTAGTGTTATTAACAATCAAAATTACGTTGCATTCCGAGCCATTTAATTTATGGTTTTATGGCGCATTTTTAGTCGAATTTAATGCGTTTAGTGACCCCCGATTTGTTTATTTATGCTATTTCTTCGTCCTACCCTGATTTTTCTGCTGTAATTACCTATTTAGCTGTTTTTTTCTCATTTCCATTCATTCTCTCATTAGTTGAGGCTCTTGCCTGCTCTCATATATAGCATGTGCTGCTTCTGTCTGTGCTTTTTTTTGGATTATTTGAAGAAAGGTATTTGAGAGGACATACATCATTTTTCCCTCTCTTTCAAAACATGTTTTTTTGAATGGCTTGTGCATCCAATAATACATAAGTGCATCCCTCTACGTACGAAACGAGTTAAATGCAGTAATTGACAATGGCTGCTCAACGCTATCTATCTTCTCCTCTTTTTCCGGCGATGATGCGCCGTACATGGAAGAAATTGAATGCACACGCCGTGTTTGCTCATTTGGGATCCCCTACACTTCATGCCTATCGCCGCTTCCCTTCTTCTGCCTATTCTATATCCAAAAAAAATGAAGCATCCTCTCATCTTTCAGAAACTTTGCACCTCTCAACGCACTCGGAGATTTATCATCCGTATAGAGGGGAAGCTTTACCGGCGGATGCGACAAGTATATTTCTGCCAGGGCATGCATCATTGGACAGGCACCATACTTGGCCCTCTCTGGTAAATACGCTTCACACGGATTTTCTTTCTCATTTTCCACAAAGATGGATCCGCGGCATGTGCACTGCTGCCTCTTCTGCTGCAGATGCAGCAGACGCTCCCTTTGAACGGGATGAAATGGAATTTGATGTAGTGATTGTAGGTGGTGGTATTTCTGGTTTAGGATGTGCCATTCGATTGATGCAAGTAGCAAAAGAGATGGAAAAGGAACTAACAGTTTGTGTTGTAGAAAAAGGAGCTGAAATTGGAGCACATATACTCTCTGGGAATATATTTGAACCACGTGCACTCCTGGAACTATTTCCAACGTGTCTTTCCGATAAAGAATTATTTCCGGTACAAAAGAGGAGACAAGCAACTCAAAAGGGAGTTGAATTCCATGTGTGAAATGTGGCACATCTGCATAGTTTGTTTTTAATTATATTTCTACTGTTTATGAGGCGTGAGCACATTTTTCTTCAAAATGTATTTTTTATGCTTATGCTTTGAGTGCATACCTGCTTTTTAGGGTGTTATATTTTTATTAAATAAGAAGAGAGGATAGAAAAAACGAACTCTATTACTGTGTATTACTTAAGCCTTTACTTTTGGAGTTTCTATTTTGTATAAACTATTTTAAAGGGAAGATGCTCCCTTTTATGGCTGTCTGCTGTGTTAAAATAAATATTTTTCTGCCTTCAATGAAATAATTCATAGATTTATCTAAGTAGTTTGATTTACATAGTTTCCATTGAGAGGGGAGGATTTTTATGGTTTATCTATCTTTTTATTTTATAGGGTGATCCACCTCCCTTGGTAACACCTGTACAGCAGGATTCTTTTTATTTATTTACTGAAAACTATGCCCTTCCTATTCCTCATATTCTCTTGCCTCCTCAAATGAGCAATCGAGGAAATTATGTCATCAGCTTGGGTTCTCTCTGTCAATGGCTTTCAAGACGAGCAGAAGAATTGGGTGTGGAAATTTATCCAGGTGTGAAACATGTCCCACTGTACATACACTGACAATTCAATAATGCAAACAGTTTGATCTATTTTTTTCTTCTATAGAAATAAAACGAATGAGAATAAGCTTTATATTGCCAATATTTTAAAAAAATTGTATTCTTTTATTTCTTGTACGTGTGAAAATTTCTCAGTCAAGAACTTTTTTTCCTTCTTTTTCTATCTGTTTATATTTATTTTATTTTTTGCAAAGAATTGTATTCTTTTATTTCTTGTACGTGTGAAAATTTCTCAATCAAGAACTTTTTTTTCTTCTTTTTCTATCTGTTTATATATATTTTATTTTTTGCTATCCTTCTCTCTATTTTTCTTTTGCTATTCTTTAATTTAATATATGTTTTTCTAACATTCTTTTCTATTTAATAGTATTATCTCAAAATATCGTTTCTCTCCCATCCCCTCTAGCCTCGCCTCTTCTTCGTTCATCTCTCCTTTCTCTCCCCATCTTCCTTGTGTTTGCTCTTTATAGATTTCAAACACACTCTCTCCTATCTGTTTCTCTTTAATATAATTAAACATTGTAATACATTTTTTTTCTGTATTTTTTTCTCATTCTTTTATAATAATAGGATTTTCAGCAGCAGAATTAGTATTTGAAGAAGAAACTGGAGGCATTCGTGGAATACAAACTTCAGATGCTGGCATTGATAAGAAAGGAAAGAAGAAGCCAACATATCAACCTGGCATACGTTTGCTTGGTAAAATGAAATGAAGTGTTGTAGTTTGGATGATTTATACGTTTTTGTAGAAAGATTTCATATTCACTTAACAGTAACAATTGTATCGAATAAAACATATTCCAAAGAAAAGATTACTATTTTTTTTTTCTTGATTTTTATATATTTTTTTTTTATTTATATATATTTTTTTCTGATTTTTTTTTATTTTTATATATATATTTATATTTTTTTATATTTTTAATTTCTCTCTTATTTTTAAGTGCCTTTTCTTTATCCCCCCAAATTTTTTTTATTTTATAATTGCAAAATTTTGTACAGCACATCAAACAATATTTGCAGAAGGATGTAGGGGACATTTATCTGAAAGATTGATAGAAAAATATTCTCTTCGTGAAAATTCTTGTCCACAGCAGTATGCCATTGGTATGCTATAAGCCTCTACTATAGAAAGTAGATAAAACTAAAAGTTTAAAAAATAAATGAAAATGAAGAAAGGTTTGCATTAAATGAAAATAGAAAATAAAATGATGTGGATGAAACTTTTGGAAAAGAAAAAAAAAGTGGGAAATATTTCTAAAAAAGGTGAACACTTTGTAGGAAGTTTTCTCTTCTTTTTTTTTTTTTTAAAGAGTTTATTATTAATTTTACGAATCCTTTTATTCCTTCTTTTTATTTACACTTACTTTCAATAAATTATTTTTTTACTGCACTATAAATTCTATTATATATTTTGTTACAAGATGTTTTCTTCTTCCGTTGATGAAATTTTTTATAGGATTGAAGGAAATTTGGGAAGTACAGCCAGAGAAACATCGACCAGGTTTTGTGAGCCATAGTATTGGCTGGCCACTCCCTCAAGATATTTATGGAGGCACTTTTGTCTATCATATGGAGAATAATCTGGTTTTGTTGGGTTTTGCTGTTGGATTGGATTATAAAAATCCTTATTTTAAGTACAAAAAATTATAGAATGAAAGAATTCTTAAATGGATATGTGGAGGGGAAAAAAATTTATATCGTAGAGAAAAAGCATGAGAAAGAGAGAGAGTAACTATATACTGCGATGAGAGAAAAGATAAGAATTTTATATCTATATAGAGTCAGAGAGAATGTAGAGGGAGAGTAGAAGAAAATAGAGAATAAGAGAGAGAGACTGAAAGATAGACTATCTAGAGTAAAAGAGAAATGAGACTATATCTAGTGGAAGAAAGTGAGAAATAGTGAGGAAAGAAAAAAACTATAGAGACTCTCTACCTTATAAAAAGGTAGAAGAAATAGAAATATATATAACCAAAAAGGGAAATTTTTTTTACACTGTGATGCCTCTTAACATCTTTGTGTGTCTATATTTTATTTATTTTTTTTATAAATAAAAGGAATATTTATAGAAATCTGTATGAATACACAGAAGGAAATTTAATTTTTTTCTTAAATTTGGTTTTTCCCCTTTTTATTTTATTTTTACAGTCCTTATAATGAATTTCAACGTTTGAAACATCATCCAAAGATTCTTCCACTCTTAGAAGGTGGCCGTTGTATTTCTTATGGATCTCGATGTTTGGTGGAAGGTGGATTTCAAGCTATACCCAAATTAACATTTCCAGGAGGTATGAACGAAAGAAGAAGAGAAAGTATTAAATACATTAGAGAGATGAAGTTAAATACTAATAAAAGAAAACATAAAGAGAAGAAATCCGAGTGGGAAAATACAAATGAAAAAGAAAAAATGGAGAAATTCTCTGTAACTGTTAGAAGGCTGAGAGGAGAGGAGAAAAAAATTATGATGAGAGAAGAGGAGAGGAGAGAAAAATTATGATGAGAGAAGAGGAGAGGAGAGAAAAAATGTGATGAGAGAAGAGGAGAGGAGAGAAAAAATGTGATGAGAGAAGAGGAGAGGAGAGAAAAAATGTGATGAGAGAAAAATGTGATGTATGGCGGGAAAGAAGATGAAAGGAATTGAGAGAAAGAAATGCAATAAAAGATAAAATTAGCGGAGATAGGAAGGAAAACAAAACTATAAGAGTTATAAAAATGAAGTTTCTGTAGTTTTTTTATGAAATTTACTGAAAATAAGAAACAGAGAGGAAATACATGCCGTCCCTCCCTTTGAGTTTTTTGTTTGAACTTTTAATTGCAAAAAGAGAAGGAAGAAAAAACGTTTGGATAGTAGAAAAATTTTTGAGCAATACAATTTCTCTGTTTTATATTTAAAATTTTGTTTCTCTGCTTAAATTTTTATTTGTATACTCCAAAACGTTCCTAAATAGGGCATATTCATGAAGAAAGGTTTAAAAAATTGTTATTTTGTTTTTAAAGTTTTTATATTTTTACATGAAAACTTTTCTTACCTTTTCATTTTATTTGTCTCATCCGTCTATACTCGTTTTTATACTCTTTGTGTTTCCAATAGATTTCCTGCATCCCATTTCATTTCTTCTCTTTCATAACATTTCTTTTACTTCTTCTCTTTCATAACATTTCTTCTCTCTTATTTCATTTCTTCTACTTCTTCTTCTACTACTTCTTCTCTCTCATTTCATCTCTTCTACTCCTTCTTCTCTCTTATTTCATTTCTTCTACTTCTTCTTCTACTACTTCTATTTTATGGATGCATCTCATGTATTTTAATTTGTGTATCGTAAGGTCTGCTGGTGGGTGATGCTGCTGGATTTTTGAATGTTCCAAAAATTAAAGGTTCTCACACAGCTTTAAAAAGTGGAATGTTAGCCGCAGAAACAGTAGCATTGCATCTACTTGGAGAAAAATCTTCTCTTGGACAGACAGAGCATCCAGTAGAACTCACAAAGTTTACAGAAAAATTGAAATCCTCTTGGATTTGGCCTGAATTACGCATGGTAAGGAAAAATTGAGAGGAGAGAGAGAGAGATGAAAGAGAGAGAGAGAAAGAGATGAAAGAGAGAGAGAAAGAGAGAGAGATGAAGGAGAGAGAGAGAGAGAGAGAGAGATGAAAGAGAGAGAGATGAAAGAGAGAGAGAGATGAAGGAGAGAGATGAAGAAGAGAGAGAGAGTAGAGAGATGATAGAGAGAGAGAGAGGAAGGAGAGAGAGGAAGGAGAGAGAGAAACATATTAAAAGGATAGTAAAAAAATGTAAAAGGCATAAGAGAGGTACTGAGCAAAAGGGTTTGGAGTGTGTAAAAAATTATGTTTGCACGAAGATTGACTATTTCTCGGTTGTAGGAAAGAAGGAAACATCGTGATGTTTAGGATACTATTTATAATATTAAAAATAAAAGAAAAGAGTATTTTTTATTATAAGAATAAACTCTACTCTTTTAACTTTACAGTCTCTTAATAAATTTTTATTTTTATAAACTTTTTAGAGTTATTTCCTTGCTATTAGGTGCGTAATGTGAAGCGTTCCTTCCATTATGGAGGTCTTGTGGGTGGATTGATGCATTCTGGATTGAGTTTATATCTTCGAGGCAAAGAACCATGGACATTTACATGGAATAAGGAGGATTCAGAAGTTACTGAGCTTGCTAATAAATATTCTCCTATTTCTTACCCAAAGCATGATGGTATTATTAGGTCAGAACGTGAAACTTTGGAAAATAAGAAATCTCTAGAGAAATGTAGTTTATAAACCTATCTCCATACTTTTCTCTTCTTGAGAAATTTTCTTGTTTTAGAATCTTTTTCTATCCAGAGATGGGTAAGGATGACAATCCGAAGAGTTTATATATTGAGAGAGGAAACAAAATTCTTTTATTTTTTTTAAAAGTGTGTGATATTTCGAGGCTATGCCTATTTATAAGAGAAGGTATAGATTTGAGAGACGTGAAAATCTTATATATTTGTATGCCAAATCGTTTATACGAGGTAGGAGGTGTTTATTTTTTTGTGGAAACTCTCTCTGTAAATGTAGGCTACTGTGTGTGTGTATATCTTTCTTGCTTTCTTTTTTCTTGTAATAGTAGTAGGATGGAAAGTTTTCAATTCTCTTTAAGTGGAAGGAAGCACTTCTGTTATCTTTCCTTTATGATTGTAGTTGGTGTGTGTGGGAAAATACGTGGAGAATGTCTGCATCGGTGAATTTTTACTATTTTTGGATAAAATGGAGTCTGTAGCCTATACAGGTTTTACATGTTTCCAGTTTTGATATTTTGGATAATCTTATTCGAAGTGGCACAAATCATGAGCATAATCAGCCATCACATCTGAAGGTAGGAGGGCTGTAGTTTCTCTGGAATAGTCTCTTTTTTTTTTTTGAATGCTTTACAGACATATAACGTTTCTATACCTCTCTTTACTTTGATAGAACACGTGTTATCTTTACAGGAATCTCTTCCTGTTTTGAGCTATTTTTTGTAGTATTTCTTTTGTATTTGCACAGTTTCTTTTGAATTCTTTTTGTCTATTTTACAATACCATTTTTATCTGTTTTTTGTTTTTTTTCTCTTTATTCTTGCATTTACTGATATTTATTTTTGTGTTTTCATTTGTGTAGCATGACCACACTTTTTTTTATCTTTGTTACCCTATTTCTTCATTGGTTTGTGTGTTATCTCTTTGTTTGCTTCATGGGATATTTTTTTCTTATCTATAGAATGCACTAATTGTACTTCTGCATGAAGTATATTCCTTTAGAATGCATTCAAATCAAAAAATCTTCTTCTTTTATTACATTTCTATTAAACTGTACGTTTCTGTATCCAATAATTTACCTTGCAAATACTATCGTCATTGTTTTGTGTCTTCATCTATATTTTTTACTAGAAATGTTTTGCATTGTTTTGATTTTTTGTGGTAATTTCTCTCTTGTGAGTCGCTGTGGTCGTTTCGAGTATATATATTTTAGCAAAGAAAGATTTCCTTTTTTTATGTACACCTATTAGATCAAGCCACACCTACAAGAGGCACCGATCGAAATTTCTCTAAAACAGTTTGCTGGGCCAGAGACACGATTTTGTCCTGCAAAGTAAGGCAATGGGTAACAGTAAGTTTTTACAGTGGAGGATCCATCTTTGCAGAATGCTGCACAAAACCTTCTAAGAAAGAATCGCTCTTTCAGTTGAATTTCGTTTTTTTTCTGTTGCTTTTTGTATGCAGAGTGTATGAATTTGTACCCGATGAAAGTACGGGTAAATCACGATTACACATCAATGCACAAAATTGCTTACATTGTAAATGTTGTGCCATTAAAACACCTCACCAATATATTGATTGGACCGTACCAGAAGGTGGAGGAGGCCCAGCATACAGTGGCATGTAAAATAAAAAACATAGGGCTTAAAAGCAATAATCAAAATGAATATTTAAGACACACTTTTGTTTCATATAAAATGAAATCTAAGCCGGCTAATTTTCCTCAATTCCCATGCACTCAAGTATTTCGCATACATACATTTTTACATAATGAGACGTGCTAGAATTCCATTGACAACGCCACTGAAGAGAATTTGAAATAATAGTAGGAAATATTCTTTTGATATGCTAGCATCCTCTCTCCGTAGGTTCTTATCGTTAGATTCCTTGAAGTACAGTACCATTTTCATATGTTCGAATGGAAGCATTGTTCGGATTGCAATTTGTTGATACTTTCACTCTGGAGAGAAAGCAAATCTTTATTATCGGCTGCTTCAACGTGAATACATTACCTTCGTTTGCAAATGATTGTAAGATTAGGTTTTAGCATGCAGGAGCTTAGAAAGCAATGAATAGAAGCTCTAATTCGCCGGGCATAGCATCGCTTCGTTGAATTTTGCTCTCCTGGTAGTAATGGAGAGTCATTTTTTATAAGTAGAATTTATGCAGATGCGTATCTCTCTTTGTTGGTCCGAAGGAATTGATTTTTTGTTTGAAAAATAAAAGCATGCATCGTAAATAAAGAAATCGAAACAATTTTAGCGAGTAGGCAAATATTTTTAAAACTCTATTGTTGTACATGCCATTTCTCAAATGTCCTACACTATGTTGATTGATTCCTAAGCATCTGCGGAGTTGTTTACGGATCATATCCGTATTATCTTTATTTTTAATGAACTATCTGCTGTTCTATTTAAATCTCGTAAAATTACATTAAGTGATGCCTGCAATTACATGTTTTTACTGAGGATGTAACGCAAGTGATAATAGTTTTTATATTGAAGAGCAACGGAGTTATTATAAAGTCTAGCCACATTTAATATCACAGTTTGATTTATCTGGATACAAATATTTTGCGTGTAAGTAAAAATACGTAAATTAGGAAATGGAAGGGAAAAGCTTTAAATGTCTTTTTGAATAGGTTGCATGCTTTGTGCTGTTTCCACGATAAAATCTGAGTCATAAAAAAGAATATAACCAGCAGAAAAATAACGACTATAATCTTCTTATGGTTTTGGGAGTCTAGTTTGTACGAATGCTTCTTGCAAACTTTTGTCATGAAAGGGATACGTAAACGAAATGAAGGTGCATCAGGAATGTATAAACATATGATATTTTTATTAAAGCTAAACCATTTTATTACGGACTCTTTCATAAGCAGTTGCAATTGTAGTAAATGGGGGATACAGATCTATTTGAGCATTTTCATCACATACAGTTCGCGGAGGATAAACAAGAATAATATATATGTGTTTTGTCACTTACGGGAAAAGTAAACTTGACTTCAATGGAAGCAATTAGAGCTATTTGCTTTTGTCATCAGATATTTCATAGGCTTTCTCCCTATAGTATTTTCTTTTTAACCTTGTGGTCGCTTTTTGTTCATTTCTTGACAAATGTACCTCTTCGTCCAGCTGTTTGATATGAACCCCAATTGAACTTGACAACTAGACAGAGAAGAATAAAAAGAAAAGACGAAAAAGCACTAAAAGGGGATTTTTGATGGCTTTCATGGAGTTTGACAATAAAAACAAGATTGCAATTACGATGGTAAACTGTGGTTGAATTATTTACTCGGCCGTAAGTGGGCTTAAGAAGAATTCAGTTACAATATTTTCCAGACATTTTTTTCTTTCTGTCAAACATTTATTTCCTAAAGGAAAATTTATGGCCAAAGAGCAACTTTAAAGTTCATGGCTCAAAGAAAATACAGTTGAATATCTATGCGATAGTAAGCTCGATCTAGCAAACACAATATATAACAAAAGGGATATAACATGTACAACCGGTTTCTGCGGTATTATACCAAATATTTTTCAATGAGACGGAGGTACCTCTGCGCTTACATCTTCATTTTATGTCATTGTAATTGAAGACTTGAAATAGAATCCTATACGCACAGTTTGTAATATCCAAAACTATTATAGCAGTGATATAACATTGATAATCAACGGATTTTCAGAATGGCAAGTCATCAGAAATTCAGTGTAATAAAATACAAATCTAGAAATTATTTTAGTGGATGAATTAAAAACTGTTAATTAACTTTTATCGATTGACTTAAAGTTTTAGTAATGAACAAATACCATAGTAGCACTTCTTTACTATTTTTTTCTTGTAGTAGCACTTCTTTAGCATACTTTATTCAATAAATTTTTTTTTCTAACTCCAACTAAGAAATTTTTGTTTTCTAACTCCAACTAAAAAAAATTTTGAAGCAGTTATGTCAACCCTTCCCATTCATAATGAAAAACATCTGAACAACGCATACCCGGAAACTTTCCATATGCGATCATACACAACTCGCAAAAATTTATTACATTTTTCAGAACAGCACGGGAGAGGGGGAATAAATCAACATCTTCTCAACAGGAACCTCGCTCGGTGTTCGAATCAGCTTCCTCTCATGCGATTCATTACATCAACATTGCTCCTTATCGAGGGCTCGGTGCTAAAGACCTTAAAACAAGTACTAATTTTTGCGATTCTCTTTTGTTTTCTGCCATGATCTTCATTGGTGCAACAGGTTGGCAATTCTAAGGAAAAAGGAAAGCACTCATACCTATGAGAAGTTTGGAAATAAAACAAACCGAGCGTTAACATTCTCTTGCTTATGCAAAGAAGGGTGGCGATGTGATACGAATCATCTTACATCTTGAGGGAAATTTGAAGTCGTCCAAGGAAATTCCTCAGTATATCTTTTAATTTCATGTACCCTCTTTTCCGCGTATGCGAATTATCTTGCCTCTTCGCTGTTCAAGCTTATCTTAATAATAGCTTGAGAAACACAATTTGTAGTTTTCCCCAATTTCATGGTGATCTCAGTTGAATGTACCAAGTTTTACAACGTGGTGCACCCTGAAGAACGTAGTAATTCTCGTAGTTTAAAGGAGAAAATAGGAGTGTCAGCCTCTCTTTTTCGGAGGTAAACGAGTCTATGCAGTATTTTGTATATATCTAAAAGAGTTTTGTTTCCTGTGTGGGTTTAGTTTCTGTAGACAAACCACAGGTTAATCCATTTAAGATTGATGGTGCTGCTTCTTCTTTGTCGAGGAAAATACAATCTTTCAGAGCAAATGTGATAAATGCAGTTTACGTGTTCCCCTTCTCTGCTTACACAAAAACGTGGGAGGATGCACTGTTGAATAGATTTTTTTGTAGAGATTGTTTTTGCCCTATTCAAAAATCAAAGAACAGAGAGTCAGAAATTCTCTTCTAGTTTCTAGTGACTGCATGCATGTTTATTTTAAAAGAAATGTGGTCAACCCATACAAGCAATGAAAAGAAAAGTGTGTGTGTAGAATCTACAAACGGAAGGAAACGAAATATTCAAGAAGTATTTGTCGCACATTCTTTTTATGTTTTTACGATGAACTCCCTCCCGTGTATAAATTTCATATCTCTTTCTCAGTTGTATGATTTTTTAGGAAAAAATTCCATTGCATGTAGATTTCTACCGTCATTTTTTGGTTATAAAATGAAATTTCACTCTTTTTGTATACACTTAAAAATTTGTATTCTTTTGTTTCCCCTCTTCTTCCTTGTCTACTATTTTTGAAGGGAAATAGACAGCCCTCTCTTCTCTTGAGTTTTATTTCTTCGTATTTCTATCTTTCTCTACTACTTGTTTATACTTTATTTTTATCTTTACCACTTTTTATATTTATTTCTATATTTCTCTTGTTGTATTTCTTTGTATTTCTATCTTTTCTGCTATTTTTCCTTGGTGATTTTTTACAGAAAGAAACACACTCTGTTGTATACAATAGTTTTTATATATTTCTTCTTTCTTCTCTTACAAGTTTCTTTCATTTTTTTTACTTCTTTTTATCTCAACCTGTAGTGACTTCTTCTTTCTCCTTTTTCTTTTGTTTTACTTATGCTATACACACTATTCCTGCTTCTTGTATCCTATGTATAATCTGCCTCTAAAACAAACATTCTTGACTATATAAAGGATTTTCTAGAATATAAATATGTACCTCTTTGTTATTTTCTCTCTTCTTGGAGGATTTTTGAATGGGATTCGTTTGGATTGTTTTAACGTATAGAATTTCTACACATTTCTTTTTATAGTGAGAGCCATGGCTCAAATTCTTCCATTTACAGTTGTCTATTATGGTAAAATAATTTCTGTGAAAAGGAATTTTTAGAGGAAATTTTTATAAGATATACGTCAAAACAATTGTTATTTGAACGTTTAAAAAAAAATCTTTTTTTTAACATTTTTTCATTTCCACTGTTATATAATGATTAGAAAATTATCTAAAACGTAAATACAAAAAAATGAACATCTTCTCTACTAGTTTCTCTCTTTTTTTATTTTCTTATCTATAAAAATATTTTCCTTCTCTACCCTTTGTATAAACAGTGTTCTCTTTTCTTCTTTTTCTATTTTTTATTTCTTCTTCCTCCTTTCTCACCTCTTTTTCTAACGTACCTCAACTCACTGCCCTGTCAACTTATTCATTTTTTTCTTTCTCTCTATCATGGTTCTCTCTATCATCTCTCTCTCTCTCTATCATCTCTCTCTCTCTCTATCATCTCTCTCTCTATCATCTCTCTCTCTCCCCCTCTACTCTCTCCTCCTCTACTCTCTCTCCTTCTCTACTCTCTCTCCCCCTCTACTCTCTCTCCTCCTCTACTCTCTCTCCCCCTCTACTCTCTCTCCCCCTCTACTCTCTCTCCTCCTCTACTCTCTCCTCTCTCCCCCTCTACTCTCTCCTCTCTCCCCCTCTACTCTCTCCTCTCTCCCCCTCTACTCTCTCCTCTCTTCCCCTCTACTCTCT
>JADAQX010001124.1:0-13629 GCA_015476325.1 Cardiosporidium cionae | reverse complement strand
CTCTCCCTCTCTCCCTCCCCCTCTCTCTCTCTCCCCCCCTCTCCCTTTCCTTCTACGCCTCTTCCTTTCATGATTTAGAAAATGTTTAGTAGTGTATGCTTCCTCTTTCTTTTCCAATATTTTTTTTTCAAGTTCATAGATCACTTTGTTTCCAATATATATTTTTTTATAGGAAGAATTCATCCCAATTTCAATCAATATGGAGCAGAATCCGGTCGTTTTAGCTGTGATAATCCAAATTTGCAGCAAATTCCAAGAGATCCTCGATTTCGTAGTTGTTTTATTCCTTCTCCTCATCATAAATTTATTATTGCAGATTTTTCTCAAATCGAGTTACGTGTGGCAGCGGAATTAGCAAATGATGAAACAATGATTTCTGCATACAATCAGGTAAAGGAGAGGCATTAGAGATTAAATAATATATTAAATATATAATATTTTACTTCCTAATAAAGGCTAAACTTTGATTTTTTAAATTAAAAAAAAAAAAAAGAGGAAGAAGTACTAAACTAGTTTTTTTTGTATATAAAAAGAGGAAATGGGTGCATTATTCCCTCTTTTTATTTTATTATAATTTATATTAGGATAGATGGAGGATAGGATTCGTAGTTTTGTCAGGAATGAAATGAACAAGAGAGAGTTTAAGATAGATTTTATATCTCCAGTTTTTGGATAGATGTGTAGAAATTTTCAAGTTTTAGTTTTTTACACATTTTGTTTTGCATATTTCTTTCATAAGTTTCTTTTTCTATTTTATTTTTTGATATATTTTTTGTTATTTTTACAATGCAGCCATGCGTATATATATACTGGCTTAGCGTTTGCTAATTTCTTCTCCACACATTTTTTTTTCTAAAAAAAAAAATCTTTTCTCTCCTATTAACTATAAAAACGCCTTTTCTCTTTTATTCAAACTATCTACTTCTCCTCGTTTCTCTCTTTCTTTCTCTCACATATATATATATATTTTTATATAGAAGGAAGATCTCCATCGATTGACAGCCAGTTTGGTTACTGGTAAGCCGTTGTCTTCTATTCAATCAGCAGATAGACAACTGGCTAAAGCTGTCAATTTTGGTTTAATTTATGGAATGTCTATTTGGAAATTCAGAGAGTATGCAGAAAATTATTATGGCGTGAAATTATCTATGAAAGAAGCTTCACTTTTCTATAGTAATTTCTTTAAACATTATAAGGGCATCTATGCCTGGCATGATGCAGCCAAGGTTTGCATAGCAATTGAAATTTAAGAAGATAATTTTTTAAATTGGGTTGATTTCTTGTTTTTTACTTTTATATAACATTGAAATAAGAGTTTTTACAAACTATAAAGAGACTATGAGAGAGTATAGAAGAAGAACAGAAAAGGAAGGAATTTATACATTTTGTGAGAGAAAAAAAAATATGAGGAGGGAAAAACAGAATTATAAAAAGAAATAACAGAAACAAGCCATTGCATTCCTTACATTTGTAGTTATTCTTTTGTTTTTGAAATTTTAATAAAATGGACATGAGAATTCCAATGGGTTGAGAATTTCTACTATGAAAATTATTTTTAGTAGGGAAATAATTTTTTTTTTTTGGGAGGGGATTTCTGAGGGAATTTTTTCTCAATTTTTGTTTGTAATCATTTCTTCTTTTCATCTTCTATTTCCAATTTTATTTATTTTAATCTCTTTTTTGTACTTTCTCCTTCTTTTGTAGACTCGACGGCCTCTGGAGACTCGAACGCAATCGAATCGCCGTGTTCTGTTGGATCGATCCAGTTTTACCAAAGTTTTGAATTATCCAGTTCAGGTTTTAGATTTATACTTGTATATGTTGGAGAAAAAAAATTATAATCAAAAAACATAAAAGAGAGAAGAAAAATGTGAGGGTGAGAAATTTTGGGGGATAAAATGGAGGGAGGGGGGGGTAGGAGGAGAAAAATGTGAGGGTGAGAAATGGGGTAGAGAGAGATGCAAAGAAAGAAATAATGAGAAATTAGAGTAAAACTAGAGGCATTAGATCGAATAAAAAGAGGAAAAAAAATACCGAGAAATGGAAAAATGATAAAAGAAGATTGCAAATATATTTATGTAAAGAAGAACTCCAAAAAAAATTACAAAATAGGACACTACGGTTTCAGTAATAGAGGCTATAGGCAAAGGAAAGAATTATATATATCCAAGCGCCTTCATCCAAAACTTAAGAGAGAGAAATCAAGAGTAGGAAGATGAAGCTTAGAAGAAGAGTTAATAGTACTATATAAAATCAAATACAGAGACACACTTTAGAGAGATTTGCAATTTTTTGAAGAAATGAAATTGTTTTATTTTCTTTTTAAAGCATAGAAAACCGAATAACGTAATAAGATTAACTCTCATCTTTTCAATTTTTTCCTAATTTAGAAAAAATACTATGCTATTATATTTCCTTGTGTGTTTTATAAATTTCTTCTTTTCACTCTTCTGAATCGTATCATTTTATTACATCTATGAAATTACGTCAAATTTATCGAGAATTTTATTTTAAATAGTGTTATTTTTGTATGTAGTTTATACCTTGTTTTTCTCTTCAATCTTATTTGTGATATCTTTTCCTTGCATTTTATTTACTTCGTAATGCATTGTAGCATTTGTTTCATTTTTTATAGTTTTATTGCACACATTGCATCTAACTTGCCTCCTAGTTTATATTCTCATTTATATTCTTCCTTCTTTATCTTTAGGGAACGTCTGCGGATATCACAAAAGAAAGTTTAGCCAATCTTCCAGCAGCTTTATCTTCATTGAATGCTCGAATTGTAATGTGTGTTCATGATGAAATAATTATTGAAGCTCCTGAAAATGAAGCTGAAGAAGTAAGAGTGTTGATGCATACGTTAAGAAAACAAAGCATGAGTGGAACAAGAGATTAAACAGCTACAGAAACTTTGGAGAGAAATTGGAAAAAAAAGTGCTTTAAAGAAAAAACGTTGTTTGAATGAATTATAAAGTGAGGAGAAGAGAGTAGGAAATGTGGTGAAAAAAAGGTGAAGGTGTAGGAGAGAACGAGAGAAAAATGAAACGATAGCGTTAGTATTAAAGTTACAGAAAATAGCATTCTAAAGCGCACCAAATTTCAATTAAAATAATAGAAAGGCTTGCTAAGCTACTAAAAGAAGGGGTAGAATACATAGTATGCATAAATACGGAGTTTTCCTAGATAGTTTTGTTATATTTCTCTTCTGTAATACATTCTTCCTATGTAGAAATAAAAGAGTAAAAGTAGCGAAATTAGGAGGAATGAAAAGGTTGATTCCACAATGAGAGCATTTTTGACGATTTTGCTTGTAATAAGCAGGGCTGAAGACATGTTCTCTGTGTTGGAAGTGTGGTATAGAGTTGATATAACTTATACATATTTTCATTCTTCGTAACTGTTTTTCATTTTTTTATCCATGCTATGTTTTTCGGTTTAGTTTTCCATTTTGAAGTGATTGCTTTATCGTTTCAGTTAGCTTCTCTATAATCTTAACGCAGAAGCAGCATTTGACTTCTTTTTCTTCCAAATTCTTTGCTTTCTATGTTTCGGTTTACAGAGTAAGAAAATTCTTATTAGGGAAATGGAATCTGCGGGCAATAAATTCTTGAAACGGGTTCCCTGTATAGCAGATGCCGTGATTGGGGATAATTGGGCTGTGAAATGAGCGGCAAAATCTTGAGAATAACAAACCATGGGTAGCACCACATAAGCTTGTAGGATTTTTTCTGCATTTCTTGTTTCTACCATTTCACATTCTTAAAGTACGTGCTTTATCTCCTATACTCTCTTTCTTTGGTACAGTCACGTTTTTTATTACTTTTCTCCCGCATTTCCTCTTATCTTTGTTGTGCGTTTCCTAGTTTATCATGACATGCATCTGAGCATCAGACAAGGAAGAAATCACACGATTGCTAATATGTTCAAAGACATGGACAATTCTACCAGTTTATCATTAATTTACTGTATTTCGATTTTCGTCGAGAAAGTTTACTGGTTTAACTGCTTGTAAGACATGAAGCAGCGAAATTCTGTTCGCTTTTCCCTGTGGAATCTGCACTACCTCATGTTTCATATGTAACTACTTTACTTTAAGAATACAAAAAGATACAGGAAACTTAGTTTTGCATCCTTTCCATGTCGTTGCTGTTATTTCGTATCTGAAACAAATCTATCTTTGCACCTACTCGAATGAGTCATCATTCATTGTATTCATTATTAACATGTTTAGAATGCTTTTCCAAAAACATACACATCATCATACTCACAAAATATAAACTTTCCAATTCTATCGAAAAAGGAAACCGCTACAAGCTTTTAGTACTCGACTCTATCATGGGGAAATACTTTTCTCGAATCCATTTAACAGAGAATATCATATGAAGGCGCTCATTTTAGTGATTGCACTCGTAAATATGTGAGGAAATAGTTTAGATTTAAATAAAAGGATAAGTAGGTGATCGTTCACTGTGCAATAATTCCACGGTATGTTTTTTCTATGCGCCATATGGCTGTGGCGATCGTCTCGCTGCTCTTTCAAAGCAATCGCACGACTTGATAAAAAGTGATGACAAAATAATGTGATGTAGTAATCCATAGTAAGATGAACTTTTGTGTCATACAAATAAAGAAGAATGCTTTGTATTACGAGAGTTTCTTTTCCAAGCTCTGGTTTTCCTAGCAACAATGCGAGGGAAACGTTTCATCCTCCGATCTTCTATGGACTTGCGCCAAAGCCACTACAAATAGAACTATCTGACAGATAACGTGCATTTTCACACCAAGTAATATCTCATATAATTATTCGAAGATGCGTATTTGGATGAAATGCACGCAAGGATGGATAACATTTTTGACAACTGCAACGACTGTTGATCTAAAGATTACTAAAATTCTGCCAGTTGCCGAGTATGAGTGAAAAAAATCGATTAATTCCTAGCATGAGAATTTTGATTTTTCATTTGTAGCTAAAATAACCCGCATCCTGCATTATAATGTAATTACTTTTACGTGATAGAATTGCGGAATAATGAAAAGAATATAACATCGAGGTGCGACTTCAAGTGAAAACTTTTAATGGTTTTCACCCCTACGCAAAGATATTTTCGGCAATGAGTCAAGTTGGGCCGAACAATTTACTCACTTTTTTTTCCATAATTTGTGTAGTGCGAATTACATCATTATCCGAAAAAAAGCATAAACCCTTTTTCCTTTTATAAATCTAGAAAAAGTTCCATTAAACCAGGTAGCACAAAGGGTTTATAAATATGGAATAACCTTCTAAATCCCGTGAACCCTTAATTGCACTTTTATTGTCATCCATAGCCTAGCTACATTTCAAAAACCAAATATTAGGAAAGAGCCTGTATAATGTGTTTTTCCGTATATGCCAACCATCACCCCTTCGTATGTTTTTTGCATTCGACTAAAATGATGCACAACGCTTAAACTATGTTTTGTTGTGGGTATATCTTGAGTTGTCTTCGCGTTTGACACGTGTGACTGTTTCTGTTGATGCGATGCACTCCCTGCGTGATAGATCGGCCATTGTAATTACACTACAAAATAATTTCGTGGTGCATTATATTTCCTGAGTAGATAGGTGCACTAGTAGCATCTCTAATAGATGAGAAAGGGCATGACTTTCTTCTCGTGCGGCGCGTGAGCAATAAATTTAAAGTTATGGATTTGAAAGCATTTAAAATTATTTCAATTTCTCAGAAATTGAAGGTTCAAAAAGAAGCTGAAAAAGACAAATAGGCTTCTAGACACAAAAAGTAGGAATTATAAATATTTCAATATAAAAAATGAGATAATCTGCAAAAGAAAAGATGCCATTAACAATACGACTTTGGACATATACCTTCATCTCTATCACGAGAAACTTTTCTGCGATCTCACGGTGGGCCCCCGGAGTAAGGATGTTCCATCAAAATAAAAATCACTAAGCTAGCAAACGTAATTTTCAATGTCACTTTTTGTTTCCAAAATACCTTACGTATTTTTTAAACAGATTATCAAGAGTTCAGAAAAAACGAATGCGTGACAAAACAAAAATATTTTAAATTTACAAATTCGGTACAGGAAAATGATGCAAGGGAAATACATGCCAAATATATCAAAAATATTAAAAAGCTATGTGGGCGACAAATCGTAAGTCATTGCAAGAGACTCTTACGAGAAATGGATAACAACTTTTACACGTTACATATGCTAAATGTAACACAACGAATGGCTGTAGCAATCCAGTCATTTTTAAACGAATTTAAAAGATTTTTCAGTGAGGAGTTCTCGTATGGCCATACTCAAATATGCTGATTTTGGAAGGGAGCAGCTGAAAAGGACGGCCATTGTATCCGATTGCGACTCCCCACATTTTTTTGAGGAGAGCGTCTGCAATTGCTCATGCAACAACGATTCTTTAGGAGTAGGAACTACAGTCATCTTGGGAATATCTTTCTCACATAAATCACGTGTACCCCTTTCAGAAGAGAAAACAACGGGTGCTCCGTGCTCTCCTTTTTCATGCAAACCATTGGCCATCAAACAATGTACATCTGAACTTAGCAAGCATTCAGTGGATGAGGATGGATCAGAGGTGCATGTCCATGAGACATCCTGGGGTTTGACAATCAAAGAGCGATATCTACCTGTCACCGAGCCAATCCGTGAAGGATCAGAAAACGGTGATTTGATCGCCGATAACGAAATTTGGAAAAACTTTTGCGCGGCTTCTTCATATACCTGCTTCAAATGCTCTGGATACGCAATACGATCCCCAGGAATAGGAAGAACGACATCAAAGAGGGAGTAATTTGAGCATTCTTTCTCCGATGTAAGCATACGAATGGGATGAATTCCAGTAGCATTCCATGCACTATCTAATAAAAAGCCACATTCATTTTCCGTTGCAAAGATCGATTGTCGTTCTTGCAAGGATGCACGAGATCGCTTAGTTCTTTCTGAAGAAAGACTTATATTTTTTCCATTACTTTCTTCCTGCAGCAGACGCTCTTCCTCATTGTTCGTTTCATTGGAATCCATCGATTCGACAGGAAAAGACTCTTGCACCAAAGACAATGTAGAATTCTGTCGGGTACACACTACAAAATCCCCCTTGACAGGGTGTAAGCCAAATTTTTGGATGCGATAGGATGCTACAAAATTGAAAATCAAGCTTTGAACTGCATGTATATATAACGTCAAACTATTAAGAGGTAGACACAGGAGGGAATCCTTGAAATTCAATCCTGTATGTAAACCTATCAAGAGTGTCCGTTCCAAATGATATGGCCAAGGAAGACTCTTCAAAGCCTTCGCGGCATCTCCTTTCTCTAAATACAAAGCACAAGCCTGAAATCGCCGCTCTTGCAGAGAAATTGACGTACTGTCAGACTGGCCATGCATTTCCTCTTGTGTCTCATAGCGAGGGGTTGTGGATGGTACACAGGAATGATCTTGAGAGACAGGCGATGGCGCCACCGATTGGGGAGCAGAGGATGTTGAAAATTGAGAATCAGAAGAGGGTGAAGAGAGAGGTAAATCATATGATGTATTCAATACGGAAGGATTCTCAGGATTGGATGCGCTGCTACGGATACCTTCCAAAGAAGATGAATCCCATGTATCCATTCCCACTGTCACCAATGAGGCCAAGGGAGAAGAATGTGAATTTTCCAAGGTATCTACAGTTTCTTCCACTGTACGTACACTAGAAGACTGTGTTGGACAATTATAATGCCGTGCGTTTCTTCCTGTATTCATAAAAGTGAATATATCTAAAAACAGGCGATAGGGAACACAGAGTATATTTAACAAAAATTACGTGTTGGTTTTGGCGATAGAAATCAAGATAGAAAACATATTTCCTTCTTGAGAAGAAAATTCAGGTATATCGATAGAAAAAAGGCAAGTAAAAATAAAAAGAGTGTGAGAGAGATTGGTGATGGTTGTGAGAGAAATGTGTTGAAATAGAAACGAAACGCATTGTGATGCATCTAGACAAGAGAGTTTCCTACCAAAAACTGAAATTATCTCAGACGGTATAAAACAACCCAGTGCAGCATAAAAAATCCTAATAAACGGCATAGTTTTCTACACTTTGTATGAAAACGTTCCTCCACATGACGAAGAGGGTAAAGATACGCTCAATTTTTTTGAAATATTTTAATTCTTTTCAATTCACTTTGTTTAAAGAATCAATTTTCTATAATAAATTTCGAATTATCACAAAATCTACACTTATACCGTCAAAATTAGACTGTCTCGAGAAAATAGTTGCACTTTCTCACAGGCTTTTAAAACAAAAAAATTCTCTACAAGTGTTGCTCAATCAATTTTCTAGATTTGTATCACTGTATTTTCTTCTTTAGCATGGGCGATAGTTTCCTCGCCTTAATAAAACTTTCTCTCATAGACATGTCAAGTCTAGCCAAATGTATCATATCAAATAATTCCACCAACGGAATAAAAGTTTCTCCAAATACAGTTACAGCGTAAAATAAAGAAAATACATACCAGAAGACGACTCAGAGTTGGATGAAAAAGGATTACAAGGCAAAAATGAAGACGAACGCTGGCTGGTATCACCTAATATCAATCGGACAGCAGTTTCCCATTTCTTGCATAAGATGGCGGCACCAATCTCAAATGTTTTGATTTCGAATGTACCAAACCGCTGAGAACCAAAATAATTCACAAACCCTCTTTCTTTCAATTCATTAAAAGCTGTGTCAACCAGGGAGAGAGATTCACAGGGAACGCCTCGTAAGGCCACACAAAAATGATTTCCTTGCAAATGTCCAAGTTGTAGACGTTCTGGCTCGAAAGAAAAAGTAGAAACCTTCACGTTACTATCCCAAAGTGGGTGTAGCATTGCACGTTTCATTTGCTCTGGCGTCACTTTATAGGCACAGATGGCTTGAATAGTAATTGCCCTTTTGTCCTTCGTTCCAGCAAATGAAAAATCCTTCACACGTCGATTGAGGCAACGCGCGAGCATGCTGATCACTGCTGCAGTATTTCTATTTTCTTTGTAAATACGGAAATATAGCCAACATCCTCTCCCTTTTGGCCAACGCTCATTGTTTGGTGGGGATTTCCACAAGCAGGCAGGTAGAGATTTGATCTCTCCTGAGGGAACTGCTGCAACATTGGCAAGATTGTTTTCATGCTCAATGTTGTTTTTTTCCAAATTATTTTGTTTTCTTAAATTTTTTTTAGCGCGTCGCTTTTGCTTCTCAGTAGAAGCAAAAGCAAATAAGCATTGTGGCTTCGGAAAAACTTTCACAACCTGTAAATATTTTAAAACGTTAAGAGAAGCACTCTCCCCAACCTCTTGCGAAATTTTCTCCAAATACTTTCGTAACTCCAGCACAAAAAAGGGGACTTTTGTTACATCTTCATCGGAATTTCTGCTACTACTCACCGCATACGCATCGATCATGGACTTTTCCACGGTTTCCCAAAGTATTGACTCCGTCGATAAGAAAGGAAAATGCCTCTGAATGGTTCTGTGTACTCCGGTTCGGACGTTTTTCCATAACAAGCATACTTTTGATTCAGTGGATGCATGCTTCTCTGTATCGGAAAATTCGGTATGCTTGCGCCACTCTCTTAGAAAATTGCCAATCAGAATACAATACAATGGCATTTCCGCTGAATTGGTAGATGTGACATTATTGCTTACTCTGTATTCTACGGGAGTGGTGCTCTCTGAGACTTGAGTAGTTGCATTTGCTGAATTAGCTCGCTTCGCTGACAACTTTAACAAAAACTCAAGCAAAGCTTGAATATCACTTTCTGTGAGTGAACCATCTGCTCGAATGGCTTCCTCTTCCGCAAGAAAGGGACTCGGAGTAGAGTCATTCAACGCAGCTCCAGAAAGCTGCTCGTTTAACAAAGACAATTCCGCCACCAATACCTCTTTAGGGTACAACTCAGTAAGATGCAGAATCTGTCCATTTACATCAATCTCATGAACATGAAAGTCTTCAAACCTACTCTTGAATCTCCCATCAAAACCGGCGTGACTACGAAGCCTCTTTTCCCAAGCAAAACTGCTGGATGGAATTGCAATTCCCGCATTGCACGTGAATTTTCCTTCGGTAGTCTCCATAATGTTGTACAAGGGGAGAGACGTACTTTTTAAGTAAAATGTAAGTTTTAAATTATAAATAATGATACTAGAGTGTATTATTCATTGCTATCAAACAAACGTGAATACGAATATAGAATATGAAGTCACTGCTGCAAATGGCCCACGGAAAAAATAATTAGGCAAGAATATGACAAGAAGCGGCCTATACATATCATAAAGTTCAGAATGATGCAGATTATAAAAAGTTTGGCTGCACTTAGTTGAATCAAATTTTCTTTAAACACGTGCGAAACAGTTTGGTGAAGAGCATTTTCTAATGGAAACAAGTCTCTGAGCGTCTTAACATCGCGGACGTATGCTCCGCCCCCTCCTCTAAAAGCGATTTATTTTTAGGAGAATCTCAGCAAAAAGCTGCTCATTCATACAACAGAAGAATAACAATTTTCTATCTTCACACAACCGACAAACCATTGTAAAAAGCAACTTGTTACGGTCAAAAAGAAGTTATTGAAATCCAATTTCATCAATAAGCAAAAGAATGCTAGTACGTGTTATGCTTTCAAACTGCGTATAACTGCAGCCAATTGCGTCAACGCTCATCAGCCATGTCGTTAAATTGGTCAGAAAACTTCATAAGAAAGTTTTCAGTCATGAAAGTCAACTATAAGAAGCAATATCGCATGCCCGCTATTCAATTTTGTTGGCAACGACAATATAAAGATGTTTTCCTTTAAATTTGAACGCAGGCTGCATTCACTTGCTCCGTTCCGTCAAAGCAGAAGTATGGCTTTCCATGCTATCTAATGATAGAGAAACGCCAAAAATAATTGTTGCTTTTTACATGCAATGCTTTAATAATTGTTATTCTTCTATTAAAAAATTAAGGCTTTAGAAGGGTAGAAGATTCATTGTTGCCGCCACCAGATGAAAAGAACAATCAACAAAAATGCGAGACAGACCAATAATTATTTTTCATTCTAGCTTGCTATAACACATAAAGACGCAATTTTGATGATACAATTTGAGTATACTATGAATAAAAAGTTTTTTCACATGGCTAGTGCTTTGTGTTACATAGATCAAATGCTCTTGGTTTGTTTGCTTATCCTATCTACTAATGTAATACTGCGAATTCGTGTAATGAAGTGTTACGCTTGGAATAGAAATGAATTTGCGCATATCGGATGAAAGATAGATTTTTGATGTAACTGAACTTAACAGCAATAAAAGATTTATCTCAAGGGAAAGTTAAACGCAGCCGCTGACTAGCACTAAACTACCACACGCAATACAAGTTATGCTAAGAATCTAAAATAAAACCCGGTCATTCCCATGTAAGAATTCTACATACAGGTATCCAATATTACAGCTACAACAAGGTAAGATAATAAAAAGAAGTAAGGTTCTTCCCCCTCTTACTTCTTTCGTCCGGTATTGCATGCACCTCCCTTTCCCTTGATTGTTTTATATCTCCTAGGTCATGTATATGTTTGTCGCTAATCGGTATCAGCTGTGTTCGCGTGCACTCAAGCATATTCCGGTCGATTCATGCTCAAACTATTACTGCTTACAAAATACCGGTTACGGAGTAGCTACTTACACCTATCTTAGACTACGCATCAGAAAATATATACTACTACTTAAAATTGATATCTACAGTTTTGCGATTTTTACAACTAATTTTCTATTTTAAACTTTAAAACATTGCGAAATAAGTAGAAGCTAAAAAGTTGGACAAATAAATAAGCGAGATCTGAAGTAAAAAATATGCTCGATGCTGCGATATCCTTTCTAGGTTTTTTTGATGAATGCTCATTCTGTAAATATATTTTTATTTTTATTTGCTTGACTGTTTATAAACTATTTTCGGATTTATTTTGAATACATTTCAAAATATAAGTTTTTTAATTTCCTTCGTCTCAGGTAGCTCTAGCATGAAAGTGAGAAATATGTGAAATTTTATGTATTGCATAGATGTCAGCTTATTTACATAAATATGTTTCTACTATAGATTTAGGGTTCTTTTTACGTAAAGCACTAACTAAATTGAAATAAAAAAACTTGCGACGACAACCAACATTAACTGTGAAAGTGGAGATATTCCAGATCTCCTATGTTGCATAGAGTGAGCGAATTTATATAAATAGGCTTCTATGTTCGAATAAAAGTTGATTTTACGTGCTGCAATAAATAAGTGATTGAAAAGGACTTACGACAAACGACAACAAGCCAGCGAAGAATAAACTTAAGAGCGTGTAATGTATAGCTATCTTAAGATATATGAACGAGGGAAATATCTAATGATGTTGCAACTTGCGAAGATAAGTTATAGTAAAATTGTTGAGTTTAAAATATATCTTCCTCCCTAATTTATTACAAACATTTGTCGCTAGAAAAGACTAATAATGAGACTGACTCCCCCTCTAGTTCCGATTTTGCATTTACTTCTATGGGTATGCTTGTAACAAACATAGATTTGTAGATAGTAATAAGGTAACTTGTACGTTGTGCAGCTTATGAAAGAAGTTTGTGGTTACCCCGTAACCTGCATTTACTTTAAAGAGTAACAGGGGAGCGCGAAGCGATTTAGAATGTGTTCGAGTGCGTCGATGAACGATAAACTTATGACCCCGCAACTAAATAATAGGAGAGAGAGGGGAAAATCGGAAATAGTTAGTTCTTTCTTGGATTAACTGCTTTTAACTTTATTTTTTATGCGTAATTAGTTAGGAATGCTTACTTTCATGATTAGGATTAAATTTTATATTCACTTTACCAGCAAAATTTGTATGATCTTCTTCAATTGGCAATTTAAATATTTCTCGTGGTATTTGATCTTGTATAGAAGTTTTCTTCTAGCAATACATTCTATTGCTATCAAATCTTACTCTTTACACGCTACGTGCGAATTCACATTCAATTCACCTCTCATTCACACGTTGGCAAAAACATAAAGTGCTCGTGGTCGCTCGTCAGACGTCAGTTGTATTCGCGTGCGCTCAAATACAGACTTAATCTGCTCGTTCTCTACTTTCCAAACTAATCGGGTCATTCCTTCAATTCCTACTTCAGCTACTCCTATCTCCGCAACTACTTCTCATATGAGTACTATTTAATTTCAATTACCTATCATATCATCCTTACACTATTTAATTCCTAACACCTATTGTAATCTAGGGTTTTTTTAAAGTAGTATTTTATCCCTAAGATTTGCCAGTCGAGATCTATCGACTCCGGCTACACGATTCTTCTAGTCAATAGCGTATTGTTTTTATTTACACTATTAGATTGTTAATTGTTTGAGAGGGTGGATATACTTATTTATATAAATATATCTCACTAGGTTCATTCGTTTAATCTTTAATAACCTTCTATCGAAAAGAGAATAAGAGTAACAAAAAACTAGAGCAACTAAGCTCATCAACCTCAGAGTGGTCTTGCTAAAATAATAATCTCGTAACTTATGGGCGTCGACAGCCCAACTCGATTCTCAATCAAAACCTCTATTCACCTTCACTACTACATGT
>JADAQX010001123.1:0-13658 GCA_015476325.1 Cardiosporidium cionae | reverse complement strand
TGGAAAATAAAAAAAAAAGATAGAAGAAGAAGTAAAAAAACTTTTTTTAAGTTGTTAATTTCTTGCCTCCCTCTTCTTCTCTAAAAATAGAGGGATCTCTGTTTTAAAAAAAAAAAAAAGATAGAAAAAAAATTCTCTTTTTCATAAGAGTTTTATTTTTTTAAAAAGAGAATTTGCCTCCAAAAAAAAAATTTTTTTTCAAACTCTGCATCCAAACTAAGCTATATTTGTTTTTGATTATCTCTACTTTTATAAAAAAAATAAATATTTTTTCCTTCTTTTTTTCTCTTCCAAAATAAAAACTAAAGATATTCTTATAACAGTGCCTCTTTCATTACACACAAAAACTCTCTATGGCAAAACGTTTATTCTTCAAGAGGAGGAGAAGAAGGAGAAGGAACCACCACTGTAGGTACATCCTCAGAAATTTGAGGAGAATCTGTCGATGGAGGTTTTACAAGAGGAGGTGAACGTGCCAATGCATAGAGGCATTTATCCATACGAAAAGGCTATTAAAAAAAATATATATATATATAAAATAAAAAGAATATTAAAGGAAAGAGTATATACAAATTTCTATATATATATATATATATATATAATAATGAATTCGTATAAGGCGGAAAAAAAAGTAGCTGTATAAGAGAGAGATTTATTTTTTTATTTTTAGAATTAAAAATATAGAGGTGAACTATTTTAAAGGCTTGTGTCCAATGAAAATAGAAAATTATTCATTTTTAATAAAGATATATATGTTTTTTTTAAATCTAAAAGTATAGAGATTGCCGTTTGTTCTCTTTTCTATGCATTCTTTTCTCTTTCTTTTAGTATATTCTTTGTTTTCCCTCCTTTCTTTTCTCTTATGTCGCCTTCTTCTCTCATTTTCTCATTCTTCTCTCATTTTCACATTCTTCTCTCATTTTCTCATTCTTCTCTCATTTTCTCATTCTTCTCTCATTTTCTCTTTCTTCTCTCATTTTCTCATTCTTCTCTCATTTTCTCATTCTTCTCTCATTTTCTCATTCTTCTCTCATTTTCTCTTCCTTCTTCAACTCAGATTTCTCGTCACAAATATATTTCCACCGCCTCCCCCCCCATCTTCTCTTCTGTACACTCTCGTCTGATGTTTTTATTTTCCACATATATACACTCTCCAAAATTAGGAGAATTTTAAACATCCTGTGTAGATCCATGATTTTCATCTTAAAATATCTCAACGTACTTCTTCCAAAATTTCCATAGAGGAGGCTATTTTCTTCAGTATAGCAAAACATTTATCTCCACTCTTTTTGTAACCTTCAGAAGCTGGAATAACTTTGATTCCAGAAATTTCTCCACCCATTTTTCCTTTCTTATACTCAAAACTTGGATGATACTCCAATATAGCTCGAATCTTGTAAAATAAATAAATATATATATTTAAAAATCATCCAAATGCATAAAATAGCCTTCTATAAAAAATAGAAATCGGAGAGGAAAATCTTAGTAGTCAACACAAAAATGAGAAAAAAATAGTGTGAAATACTTTTAAAGAAACAAAAATCTTCTCTCTTTTCATACACAAGCACAGAATGAGTCGAGAATTAGCAGAGCAAAACTATATCAAAATGGATCAGAGGGGGGGAGAGAGAGGGGGAGAGAGAGGGGGAGAGAGAGGGGGAGAGGGAGAGGGAGAGAGTGAAAGGGAGAGAGTGAGAGGGAGGGAGAGAGTGAGAGGGAGAGAGTGAGAGAGAGAAAGAGAGAGAGGAAAAGAGAGAGAGAGAATGAATGGGAGAGAGAATGAATGAGAGAGAGAGAGGAAAAGAGAGAACGAATGAGTGGGAGAGAAAGCATATAAGAACTACAGACAAGAAATTTAATTTCCCTATCTCTGCATAAGACCCCACCTCTTCTACAAAATAGAAAATCATAGAGTTATGAAAATTCAAACTTACAACTTTATCTGCAGTGCTGTCTGCTTTCAGTTGTGTATTTACGTCTGTTTTTTCAAGTAATTCTGAAACACACATCTTCAAATGCTCCACATTATCAAACGTTTGACCTGCAAGGTAGAGAGGTTGCTGCATCAATTGATTTCTTTGACGAATAAGCAATTTTTCACGTTCTCTTCGAACACGTCCTGGGAGCTCCTGTATAAAGTATAAAATAGAATAAATAATTCAAAGAAAACGTTGGCAGAAATAAAAACGTTTCCACACAAAGAAGAGAACGAGAAAAGTGTCCATTGAAAGTGATCAAAAACTAAAGAGAGCCAGAAAAGGGGTGGGTAGGAGAGAATGAGTGAGAGAGAGAATGAGTGAAAAAAAGAGAAGGAATGAAAAAGAGAGAGAGAGAATGAATTAGAGAGAGAATGAGAAAGAGAGAAGGAATGAGAAAAAGAGAGAGAGAGAGAGAGAGAGAATGAGTGAGAGAGAGAATGAGTGAGAAAAAGAGAAGGAATGAAAAAGAGAGAAGGAATGAGAAAGAGAGAATGCGTGAGAGAGTGAGGAGTGAGAAAGAGAATGAGAGCGAGAAAGAATGAGTAAGAGAGATGTAATAAATACAACAAGGAAAAAAGGACAGAGAGAGCATAATTCAATAATGCAAAAATATCAAAACTAAATTATCCCAATAACTGACTGTATGCAAAAATTTCCTAATTTCACTCTCATCATCCAGCAATAGTAATTTTAATGAAGCGCCTTGCAATGTGATCGTCAACTAAAAAATAAAAAAAAGAGAATGTTATATATCTTACAAAAACCATTCATCACATTTAAAGAAGAAGAATAAACCATGAGAAAGAGACTGGAGAGAAGCCAAAAAAAGTAGAATCCAAATTTCAATTTATACAAGAATCCAAAATTAGCCATTTCTTTTGCTATATTCTTTTATTTCTCCCCCAGGAAAAGAAAATAATAATAATAAATTCCACTCCCAACATCTAGAATATGAAAGAGGTATAGAAAATTAACATAGAAGTATCTAAAAATTCAAACCCTATTTCTAAAATAAAAAAGAGCGTAATCGCCAATCCGATTTACTTAAGATTATTATACTCTCTTTAACAATTATAAAAAAATAATTTTCCTCCTCCTTTTTCGATTTTATTTTATTCAAAAGAGAATGCACATCTACACAGGGGTATCATCTTGTATGGGGAGAAAAATAAAGCAAGAAATTCTGGAAAAATATGAGAACTTCATCCGAATAACTAAAGAATAGCAAATGTGTGAAAGAGTACAGGCAAGCCATCCCTATAAATTTTATATATACAATGTTAGAAAAGGAAGGAATTTTACCGTAGGAAGAATTTCCACATCACTAGGGAAAGGTTTAAACCACATTTTACACTCGCCTTTAGAACTAACAGGAGAAATAAATTTCAATACAGCCTACAAAAAAAATATAACACAAAAAAAACTTTTTAAGAGACGGTATGAGAGAGAGTATATTAAAAACAATTGACAAAAGAAATTGAAAACGTGAAAAATTGACATAAAAAATCAATCAAATAATCCCTATCTCCAAAAAATCAAAATAAAAAAATTCAACACTAGAAAAAAATTTCATTCTACAGTTACACTCTATTCAGCAGTATAAAAAATAAAGTGAAACAATTTCTATAGTTTCAGTCAAAATAAATTGTGTAGAAATAACATACGCCTTTAGGAAGAGATTCTTTAATGGCATCTCGCACTACAATCCATGAACCAACTTCTTCCGGTAACTCCCCAATTTTTGCCAAACATCTGGTGCATTTACAAAGAAAAAAACCCAAGAGTTAATAAAATTTGAACAAAAATTGTAATCTATATTTTTTTATTTAAAATAAACGAAAGGTGGGGTACAACTTCATGTCCAGGCCATAAAAAAAATATCAAAGATGGCTACTTTGATTTTTTTTCTGCTAAAAAAGTAGACGAGATGAGGCGCCATCCTTTTTTTTTGTTACGGTGGCTCCATTCGAAAAAAGCAATCCTTTTTTCAAAAAAAAGATGTGGGATGGTATAATTATGTTCAGAAGAGAAGAATGTATAGCCACATATCAACAAAGAATGAGAAATCTTGTTAATAACGGAGATGTGGTAGACATTTTGAGTATTTGCATTTTAACCTAGTATTGTGCACATCATTTAATAGACACTAACCCAGCAGCATGGTAGGAGGCAATGGGTTTGCTCTTTTTTGAGTGAGAACGATTACTATTGGGTCGTTCCTGCAAAGGTGGAAGAGGGGCATCCCTACGAATCCAATATTCTCCCGAGTCATCCTTGCGTTTACAAAGTGAGCTTGTTTCGATTGCAGTAAGAATCATCTCTTGCGTACAATTTAATTTTGCAATCCGAGGAGAGCTCATGATAAGTTTCATGGGAAGCCACCCTTCAAATCCTGCAACAGATGGGTTGGCCATATGTTCACGGAAAAATTTATCATATTTCATGTTATCATCGCTGAAGTAATACTCAACTTGTCTGCAAATAATCGCATGAACTGAAGATTCTTCCTTATGCACGGCTGCAACTTCGGCAGTTCCATTAATACCATTTGCACCCGCAGCTACCTTGACTATTTCGGTATCACTCGCTACGCATTTCGTTTCATTTGGATTCTCTATAACTTCTTTCAAATTCGTAGGGGAAACACGTTCCACCATTGTTGCATTATCCTGGGCATCACCAAGAGCCTGCTTTTTAAGTTGCGGCTGCATGGAAAAAGCCTCATTTGCCAATGAAGAATCTAATGACTCTCCATCAAGTGATGAAGAAACATTTTCAGACAACAAATTCTTATCTGAGGATATCTCAGACATTGCAGAGTCTGCCGAACGTTTAAGCGGAAGAGATAAAGGCACTGTTGCCGAATTTTCTTCAGTTGGCAAGGAATGCTCAATATCTCCATTAGGGTTAACGGAAGAAACAGGAGGTAACGTAGCCATATTGACAGAAGGAAGCGAATAATGTTGAAAACGGAACAAAAAAGAACGATAAGTACTTCAGCTCGTTTTGTAGCAGAATTGAAGAGAATAAGGTTTTGTAGTAGAATTGAAGAGAATAAGGTTTTGTAGTAGAGTTGAGGAGAATAAGTTTTGTAGTAGAATTGAAGAGAATAAGTTTTGTAGTAGAATTGAAGAGAATAATTGAGTCAATTGAGAGGGAAGAAGATATTTCAATAGAAAGAACAAATTACATGGAGTGAATAGGATAAGACTACAGAAAGCAATTTACTCGGTGACAAAACTATGCAATAGGTATATGATATGGTAAAAAATATGAGTTATAAATTATGTCCGCATTCAATTTTGTACATTTCTTAGTTGAAACTTCACCTTCAACAAAACACGATACCAAAAAACGGAAGGGCCGTTGAAATAAATAATGTACGCAGTAATAATGTCTTTTCGCATATTTGGTTCGAATGACACACTGATTGAATTGCTTTGCAAAAACTTCCTTATCAAAACTTCAACTATTTACATTGCTATATATCTTACGCGTTGCTGGTACTATTGTACAAATGCATGTAAATGTATGCCTTGCAAAATTATTGCGTAGTGTGGAAGACGCCTTGATTTATTTATTTTTGTACTCAAAGACTGTTGCTGAAGATTAATTCCTCATTCCCTACGTAGCGATGAATTCTAGCTCATTTCATGTTGAAACGTAAACTTGAACAATGTGACATGCTAATAAAATTTCATATAAGCTACTTAAACTTTTTTAAGCAAAAACATTAAAAAATGATTAAAGTATGTACAGAAGACCGCTAATGGTTTTTTGTCACTATTCCTGCGTAACTACCAAACTAAAAAGTCATAACTAGAAAAAATGCTGTATGTATCTGATTGAGAAAAAAAGATATTGATCAATAAAGATTGAGTGAACAACCCCAATAAATAATTTTTTAAAAGAAAGATGGCTACGTCTTTACTCGTGGTGCGGTGTATTAATGTCAGGCCTGTCACAAGTTTCCATTTTTCAACTGAAGCGGCTAACAGTATACAAAAAAAAAGAATATTTGCTGCATAGGAGGGAAATTATTGCAGAGGTTACATTTATATCCGAGGTAATACCTGAATACGACCGCAAGCATTTAGAAAAAAAAGCCCTATGATAAACATCTAGAAAAGAGAACCTAACCCTTAACATGTACAAGAGTGCGAGAGAAAAAAAACTTAAACATCTCCTTTTATAATTCTAGCACCACGTCCATCCGCATTTTGTGAGGTAAAATGAATTGAGTTAGTTAGTTGCGGCAAATTGGAAGCAGCTGTATCTCTGTTGCAAATCAGAATTTAGCTTTAACCAACGTTCACCTGAACTTATTCATTGGCAAACTTATTGAGATTATGCCACATTAAGAATGCTAGCAGCGATTATTTCAAAGGATAATAGTATCAACAACCGCAGAGATATTTATTCTATAATGAAATGAATTTACGTATTCACTGTATTTCGAAACTGCGCATCTGCAACCATATGATAAAGCCCTTCTTCTATTCTTTCATAGGGATTTTTTCGAGTATCACTATTTATTGCGAGTTAAATTTAGAAAAAGCAGCATTAAGGTCCGGTTGATAAACTCTCTTCCTTAACGCATAATCTTACACAGACTTGACTTATAGGAATCGGCTTTTAGTAAAAGATCAAGAATATTTTCTCAATTTGACAGTGTTTTTCAATTATTTTTAGGAAAAACAGTACTCTAGTTCCCCGTTAGCAAGAAATGCTTTAAAAAGAATAAAAATATACTCACCAGCAATTTAAAAAAGCATTTGAGATAGCAGAAACTGTCAAAGAAATGATAAAATAGGACCAAATAGAGAAAAAGCGATTAAACTTGCAGGAAACCAGCATTTTAGCGATGCAACAGTTTTAACAATGATTATTCACCGATAAAACTTGTGTTCAATTCCATAATTCCTTTAATTTCCGCTACTTCCTGACAGGAAAATATCATAAGCTCAATCTACACTCATTCTGCGACTTTGTTTATACCTTCAAACTTTTCACATCTAGTAATACTTTTGTTTATACCAATACTATATTGAGGCTTAGTTACTCTATTTTGAGCAAAGGGCTGCTCTTTAAAATGAAGAATGCAATTAAGAGAAATGTTTCACATACCATGTCAAATCAGTATTGGAGAATGCAACGCAAAATACAAGATAGTTTCTTAAAGAAGAAACTGTCAGGTTTTATGGGCACTTTCATCTCTTGTGAAAGACAATCGTCCAACTAAAGCAAGAAATGTTTAAGGAAACTTCTCACTTTCAAAAACAGCAGTTTTGAAACGGTCATATAGGCGAGTAATTTCCTACTTACCAAGGACTTGTTCAGTGTACAATTGAATGTGCAAGCAGAAGAATGATTTTTAAATTAAAATGTTAATCCAATTAAGAAAATAAAATGTCTTTCTTTGAGTTTGGAGTGTGTGTATCTTCTGCATTTACGGGGGAATTTGAACATGCTTCGCGCTACATGAAAGATATACCAAATGCATGCAACCATTCCACAATCTTTCAATGTTGTTACTGCAGCCACCGTCAGTACAATCTCTACGCATAACATATTTAGCATTTTACTTATGGTATTCTATAACCAGTAATAGCTTAAAATCAGCGCAACCACGTCAGCATCACAAAAGTTGTGAACCTTTTTCCTGCACTGCAAATTTATAGTCGATACCTTGTATTTATTCTCCCTGAGATACGTTATGCTGTTTGTTAATAATAGAATTGAAGATGGATTAAACAAAACATATGTTTACATCCTCAAGAAAAATGAAATATGATATGCATGTAATTTTTTGAGATAAAATGAAAGAGTAAAAGCATAAAATGTATGTGTAATTATTTGTTTAGCTCGTCGTTGAAGACTTCGGCTTAAGTTGCTTCGAACGGGTAGTGGAGGAAACTATCGAATACATTCATGGGACATTTAATCTAAAAATAAGAAATTCCACCGGATGAGTAAACAATCAGAGCCACGTGTTTCGTGAAATAGGTTGATAACTAAGTATCGAAAACGATAAGGTCCTTAAAATGTCATCTCAACAGGTTATTGCATTCTCTACTTACACCGTTAAAATATTCTACTATACTTAAGTAAAACTACTTAGAATGAAGCTGGAAATTGGTCAAGAAAACTTATATATATAAAAAATTCAAGA
Organism: Cardiosporidium cionae; assembly: GCA_015476325.1. NCBI lineage: Eukaryota > Apicomplexa > Aconoidasida > Nephromycida > Cardiosporidium > Cardiosporidium cionae. The sequence continues at coordinate 5,507 of JADAQX010001123.1, read as the reverse complement.
GCTAAGAACTCTCTCCGTTTCAAAATAAAGAAAACCATTCTCCCGCTGGGGGACTATATCTGTCGCCAGTGTTGGGGAAAAATAGTTGTCGCAAATTAAAACTCAACTTACACCTATTCTACCCTGCCTATGCTGTTTACCTTACGGACTAACAGAGTTAACTACTTACTAAAGAAAAGAATTTCCTAATGATTATTACCAATCATAATATTATATTAACTGACTAATACAATTATTACTAACAATAGGATTGTCCCAAAAAGGATTAAAACTTGACCACATAAATCTATACATTATTAATGTATAAAGTGTTAAAGAGATTGCATGCCAACTTCTCCAAACAAAAAATATGTTGAATCCCAACTTTTTATTCTTAGTATTAGAGGTAGCATTTTCACAAAATTATATGAAATTAAATTTTTTAGGCGTAAAAAACTGAAAAGTGTAAATGTTTCTTATACTACGCGAAGTAAAAGGCTGAAAAGCCAAGTAGGAATAATGATATTCTTGGAAATAATTAAAGTTCGATAGAGATTCAAGTAATGTTTTTTCATAGCGTAATCTTGTTCTAATTTGCTGTATTCATGTGATTAATCTTCTTATTGTAGGCATTATGACACACAAAAGCAATGTTTACAATATTTTCTTGTAATATTCTCAGCTGCCTCAAATTTCATTGCTTTCAGTTTCACATTGCTACTCTCTTTACTTTGTTATCAGCATTTCCAATTTTACTATACTCCTGTTAAAAAGTCGTTTCAAAAGACATCTATTCATCAAAGTTCTCGTTCTAGCCGTGTGTGGTGGAAAAAAGAACTTGTTGGAACTGACTATACTTGCACCTCAGGCTCTAAAATTATTTGACATCTGGCTGAACTGATAACGTTATATTTCTAGTATTTTTTTGTAGTACTATTAAGATATTTGGTTGCAGCCACACACCTTCGGCGAAAAGGTAATGGTAAACGTTTCTTCCTAAGGTTCATTATCATTTACTGTAATGAGGTTGCAAAAAGGAAGTGGGAAAGTTACGAATACGCTGAACCAGCGACAGATTTCACTCTACAACAACCGGAGCAGCCCATGCCCTGATCCCTCGCGAAGAGGTGAAAGATTGGCACAAGGGAACAGTGTCTTTTTTGTAGCGGCACAACTATCGTTATGAATGAACCCACAAGTTTGAATTTGTACTTGCCCACATACATACAAGAGTAAACATGGCGACGAAGAATAAACAGCTTGCTTATCCATGATGAGCAAGCACTGGCAGCAGCACCTAGATATGAATCCTTTAACCAAGCACTTCATTGAATGTTTTTGGATATGGAATACGAAAAAACAAACTCTTCCTCCTTCGATATTATCGAAATTTGAATATGCATATTCTCTGCCTGTTCATGATATCTTATTTTTGAAAGTTGCTCCTATATTTTCTTTCAGAATTTACTTGCATGAAAGAAGAATAGTGAAGGTTACTATGTTTTTAGAGAAATTTGCAGGTGATGATAAGTTGCCCATTCCTCTTTTGGCAATGTATGTAGATGCACTCGAATGTCTCCTTTTAATTCTTTTATGCACTAAGAAGAAATTATTTTTCAATATGATGCAATTTTCTTCCGGTGGTAGGTCTGTCTAACATATTTTTCCTCTTAGTGTACATGAGAGTGCAAACCGATTGCAAATGTCAAATAGGCTTCAGCACTTCGCTTTTTCTGGTCTTTATGTTTAAATCTGTACGTTTTATGATAGTATCCAACAATTATTGTTGGTTAACCTCTGCCATTCTACTTAAGTGCAGTTATAAGAAAATCATTCTTTTTCATTGATTTTCAAGCGATGGCGTCCATAGCGGGACCGACTCCTTTTTCTGAATGCACTGGTTGTAGCCAATCTCAAGATGTCATTAATGGTGTCTTTTCCACAGTAAGAACGAATTGTTCAATGGACTGTATGGACGTTGATGAAATTGGGGAAAAAATTGTTGATGTAGGTGACACAGGAATGCCACATAGCTGCAGTAAAGAAAGCACTGATTTTACGGAAATTACACCGTCACACAAAGTTTTCTTTCAACCTGATTCTACTTCTCCTAATCTGCTCTCTATAGAATTGAATTACAATGCCGATACGCCTATTAAAAGAGATCGCCTTCCCTCAGAATGCACCACCGTCACAACTATGGCAGATCACTCTACTACATTGCTTGCGCAGTCTTCGTCGTCCACTGGCTCTCCTGAAGGATCGGCTGTGTCAAGTAGCCCTCGATGCAATGAACAAGGGTTGGAAAGTTTTTTTCATGAGAGTGTGGGTGAGGAAATAGAGCAGATTGTAATTTCCAAGCCTCCAGTGGAAGTAGTGAATTTAGAATCTCATATATTTAAAAATTTTGAAGCAGAAAACTCTTCTTCTACACTTCCAATAACCTCTCTTTCGTCTCCGGCAGACTCTTTCTATAAGCAAGATGTTGCTGAAGAAGGTAAAATCGATACAGAAGAAGCATTTCAAAAAGAATTTTGTGTGTCTGAGAGGAATGATTCTACTATGTCCGAATTACCCCTACACGTTTCATCGCATGCGATAAAGAATATGTATGAAACGATGGGTAAGGTGATTCTATGCATTCATATACAAAGAGTTCTACTCTATTTGATGGCGAACCCGTGTGTTGTTTGTTTTTTACAGGCAAACCCGTGCATTTGATTTTTTAGTTTTTTTCCTTTACTGAGTTTAGATATATTTAATATTTTGGTGTAGATACATACCCTCTACCTCGTATGCCATCAATTTTTTTGATGGGTTATAATGTACTTCCTCCGTGTGCAAATGTAGCCCCTTTATTTATAGGAAATCTGTTTTTTTTTAGTAAAAATTCATGGGATTAATAGAAGTAACAGCCAGCATTTTGTGTAATTTAATATATTTCTTTTCTCTCTGTGTCTTGTCAAATTCCTGTGCAACTTTAAAGAATGGCTGGCATGAAATAGAATTAATTTTTATTTGTAAACAAAACCTCTCAAGATCCCTCTTTTGTATATTAAAAATAGTACAATGGTACCCTTGGTCTATAATAGCAATATTTTGTGTGTGCGTGTGCGTGTAGATAGGAACCCCATCCATTCAGATATACGAATAGAAGAGAAAAATACAGTGAAATCACCTGCTATTGAAGAGAAAGTGCGTGGTGTGTGCTACTGTCGAAGTGATCGTAGCTGGACCGCATGGTGGACAGAAAAGGGAAGAAATAGAAAGAAAGCTTTTAAATTGAGTATGTATGGAAATAGTGAAGCCAAACGCTTGGCTATAGAATATCGTAGATATATTGAAGAACATCTTCCAGAGATACGTTCAGGTAAGTTTGATCGACGCTGTAGCCTCCCAGAAGCGGTTACCAAAGAGAGTATGATACAAGAATCACTGGCTATAGAGAAATTACCTCCCCTGGCTGAAGATACGCTTCAAAATTTATCTTTTTCTCTGGATTCTGGCATGGAAACTGGACGAAACAAAGGAAAACTCTTGCGGAGTGATACCACAAAATATGGAAAGAAAGGATCTCGAAAAGTAATAAAATCGATAGAGGAGGAAACTTTAAAAGAAAAAAATACGCCTATACTCTCTGCTTTCACTGCGACTAAAGGGGATATGAAAAATTCTCCTTGTCCTTGCAAGAGCGTGAAATCGGATATCACTTCCGCTACATCCCCTGCTTTAGTTGGATTCTCACTTATACCGGAGGGGGAGGGTGAAGGGAAGTGTGAGACACCTTCTTTACATTTTTCTCAACCTTCTTCTCCAATTTTTCAAATGGAATCGTCTTTTGATAACCCCTCCTCACGTGGGTCACATATTTTCAAGACACAGGATTCTCCTCGTTTATGTACCCGAGCGAGAGCTAAAAAGGAGGAAGGGGTAGGCATGCGTCCCCTTTTTGAAGGTGTGTGTAGAGAAAATGAAAACAGTTTCAACACCTGTTTAGAGAAACGTTTTAATGAATCTCCTTCTCTTGGAGCTACAAAAGAAATGCTAAATGAGGCATTTACATCCAGAAAACGAAGTGATAAACGGTATAATTTACGTGATACACCTCGCATGACGATTAAATCTTTAAATCCACCTTTCTCTCCAACCAAAACAGCTGGAAAAGTTTTTAAACGGATGGCGGATGGCTCTGTTAACGAAGAGAGTTGCCCTCGTAGTCCTAGCCAAGTCACCCCTTCTCTCCCTCCTTCTTTAACCTCTTTTAAGCACTCAAAACATAGTCCAAGGGAATTGATGCAGGTAGACGCTACCACTGAATCTGTGTACACACCTTCGATGCAAGGATTGGCTTCTTCATTTGCAAAGGCCTCCTCTTTTCCCCTCGAGGATTCTGAAGCACTCACGAATTTTCTTCTCTTATCTGAAAAACATATAGATGAGAGGAAAATGCAAAATAGAGGTCTACATCCGACGCTTATAGACTCATTCTCCTCTTTGGATATGCACGTTCTGCACACCTGTGACAGTCCCTTTAATGGAGTAAAACGCACTGCAGAGGGGAACCTTGAACCTTCTACCTCCAACTCTGTAGATGGCATGAGAGAGACGGTTTTGAGGGAAGGAAGAGGGGGTGTACCTACACCGGGTGAACCCTCTTTTGTAGACTCTCAGATTTCACAGCCCTCTTTAAAGGGGGGAGATGTGCGTCCTACCCCTGGAGTAGACATTCCTCATACCTCTCTCCAAACCTATTTCCCTACAGAGATGGATACAACAGCGTCTTCGCCTTCTTTTAAAAGTATGTCTACCCCGCATAGCCTCTCGGCTTACCCAGCGGCTACTGTAACCCCTCTGGTGAAGGATGAAGCGATGCCTACTTCTCCCACCCACCCTGGCTTACCCTATTCTCCCTCATCTATCTCTCCTCGAGAAACACTTTTCCTCCCTGGCTCGGATGCAAACATGCCTGGTATTTATTTTAACAAAACACGAGGCAGTCTTGTAGCCACAGTGGCCACTATTGGAACCAAAAGTAGAAAAAAATACAAAACATTTCCTCTTCGTAATTATGCATCGATAGAAGCAGCCAAACACGAAGCTCTTCATTGGAGACATTCTATGCTCACAGCATGTCAAGATGCAGAGCTTAAAAGTCCAAATTTATATACTGAAGACGATTTTTCTAAAGCATTTGATACAGATCCCTCTGATAGTAAAGATGAAAGTTTAAATTCTCCAGCCATACACCCCTCATTTTCCTTACAGGAGAAGGAAGATGCTATCGATTTGATGGATCCTCTTTCTACTTATGCAGGGGGTAAGAATTTTAAAATGGAATGCCTTTATCGTGGGGTGTATGTACAGACAGAGAAGAGGCCATGTATTTTGTAATAAGGATTTGCTGTTGAAGCTAGTTTTTTTTTTATATGTTTAGGTGGGAGGCAAAAAAAAAATATTGATTTGCAATTTTTTTTTGAATGGTATAATGTCTGCTATCTTTGTATTTATAGTTTAACATTTGCGAGTGT
>JADAQX010001122.1:0-13674 GCA_015476325.1 Cardiosporidium cionae | reverse complement strand
TGAGAGAGAGTTGAGAGAGTTGAGAGAGGGAGTTGAGAGAGAGAGAGAAAAAGAGTGGAGAGAGAGAAAAAGAGTGGAGAGAGAGAAAAAGAGTGGAGAGAGAGAAAGAGAGAGAAAAAGAGTGGAGAGAAAGCGAGAGAAAAAGAGTGGAGAGAAAGAGGGAGAAAAAGAGAGAGAGTTGAGAGCGAGAGAAAGAAATGAGAATTGAGAGAGAAATGAGAATTGAGAGAGAAATAAGAATTGAGAGAAATAAACGCCACCTACCTCAAGAGGAGGACGCATATTACAATCCTCAGAATTTTGAATCCAATTTTCAGCCACCTCAAGTGCTTCAGAAGTTTCATAACTCAAAAGAGCGCTATAAGGTCCTTTCATCGCCCTTTTAATATCCAAAATGAAGGATTCTAAATCATGGAAAACTTGACGATACTTACTTTCAAGTAAATCCTTCTCTTCAAACCATTTTTCCAATTTTCGACTTTCCTTAAGATTAAGAATATGAAAACAGAGAGATGTGGAAGTGAGGAGGGGAGGTGAGATAAAAGAGAGAAATGCGATAAGAGAGAATTGCATTAGAGAGGGAAGTGTGTAGAAGAAGAAAGATGAGAAACGATGAGATAAGAGAGAGAAATGAATTGAAATAAACGAATTAGAAAAGATTTGCAAAAAAGTAGCTTAACATGAAAAGAATTATGCAGTTTAAAATATATTAAAAATGTTATTTGTGAAGAGTATAGAGAAACTTCAACACATTTCTGTTTTCTCTACTTAAAATTCATAAAGAAGAACCAACGTGGAGCTACCCATGCAAAAAGAAATAGTACAAATATAATGAAGAGAAGAAAAAAGAAAAATGAAAGATATGACAGCCACTCGCTGTGTTGACAAGTAGAAAAATAAAAATATTAGCCATGAAGAAGATTAAATATGAGAGCTTTTAGAATCCCATTCCTTGCAGTTGCAATCAGCAGAGAGAGGAGTAGTCACAAAAAGAGAGAGTCCACTCTCTGCCTTCTCACACATCGTTTTCATACAGTTTCTCTAAAATTCTAAAACTCTTCTTTGATCAAAAATGACAGTATTCTATATTAAGAGAAAGTAGCATGAATGAAGATTCTCATAAAGAATACTACTCTTTTCTTTTCTCATCATTCTCTTTCTTCATGGCTTATCTCATAGAACTGACATCTTCTTATACTCTCAAATTCTACAATGTTTCTCCTCACTGATGAATGTTTCTCCTTCTCGCCTCTTCCGCCTCCTAAATTTCTCTCCCTCTCTCCTCCTCTTCTTCCTCCTCCTAAATTTCTCTCCCTCTCGCCTCCTCCTCCTAAATTTCTCTCCCTACTTTCAATCGTATAGCCTCATAATCTTGTTGTTTGGCAGTAGGTTCATTAAATTTTCTATACGAAGGATCAACAAAATTTGCAGGAGGCATTTTCGAAGAGATATCTTCATCAGGAGAAGTAGAAGCAGCAAGATCTTCCATTGCAAACTTGCTATATACAGAGTCAGCAGCATAGAGGGCAGCTCCCATAGCAACCGAAGAATTCCCATCTAAAGTTTTTCGTAAGATAGCTTTCTTATAAGATTCGATGGTAGTCTCAGTGACTGGCTCATTAAATTCTTCAAAAGCCAACTGAAGATATGGCTGAATGAGGCATTGTTGTACAAAAGGAATACGACAGCCACCACCCACAATTTCAATAGCAAATAAATCCGTCCAAGAAGTCAGAGAAGTCTCATTTTTTATGGCAGAAACTAACGCACATACCATCAATTTCTCCAATCTGAACTGAGCAAGGAGAGAGAGAATGGAAGAAGAGAGAGAGAATGGAAGAAGAGAGAGAGAATGGAAGAAGAGAGAGAGAGTGGAAGAAGAGAGAGAGTGGAAGAACAGAGAATGGAGGAGATAAAAAACATTGAATGAGATGTAATACCATGAGAGGAAGCGAGATGATGTGTGAATGGGAGAAATAAGTTGAATAAGAGAAGGAAGGGCGATCCAAGAGAAAAATCCATGATAAAGAGGGAATCCATCAAGCAAGAGAGAAAAATGCCATTAAAGAGAAGGAGAGATGAAAGCAAGACGAGCGAGTAGGAAGGTAAAAAATAGTACAAGAGAAAAGTAAGAGAGAAGAAGAGAAAATAGAAATCTACGAGTTTGAAGAGAAATCGTCTGGAATGAACGTACTTTTAACGGCTCACACAAACGTTCAAAAAGTTCTCGTCGAATGGTATAACGAAAGTTGTCTTCATCAACAAAAGCTTCCAAATCAATAGTAGATTCCTTCAATCCACTCAAATCTTTCAAAGCTTTACTGCACTGCATCACAAAGAAAATATATATAATTCATGAAAATCTTCTACAGAGTACTTCCTGTGGAGAAGGAATGGAAATCTCCACAGTTAGGATACAAAGAGAGTACTAGAAAAATAGAGAAATAATCAAAGCAATAGATAAAGAGAAAAACTCTTAAAAATAATAAAAATTGATAAAAGGAAACAAACTAATCAAACAAAAGAGAGAGAGATATAAACTCTTTTACTCCTCTTTATCCTTCTTTTCTTCAATGAAAGAAGAGTTCTCAAATCGTTATATTCCAAACAGTTTATTTTGTTTCCTTGTATTTAAATTTTATCTATTTTCTAATCCTTTCCATGAACTTTCATACTATTTTTTCATAGTTTTATCTCTATTCTTTTCAATGTAAAAAAAAAAAGAGAGAGAAAAGAAAAGAAATGAAGATATGAAGATTTTATTAACTCACAGCATGAAATAAACGCACGCCTTGGCGGCTGTTGGATGAAAGATAGACTCCATTTTTGTTATTCCATACGGATAAACAATGCTTTGTTAAGACAGATATCATCTACAAAAGAGAAGATTATACAATATAAAAAATCATGAAAAAATTAAAATTCCAATTTCTTTTTTCTATTTTATAAAAGAGAATATTCTATTTTAATCAACTAAACTCTCTATTCGTATCAAAATTTCTATTACAATCAAATACACACACTCTTTGATAAGAAAATTTATCAAATTCTCTCATTTTATCAAAATAAATTTTATCAAATCCTCTCATTTTATCAAAATAGAGTTTATCAAATCCTCTCATTTTATCAAAATAAATTTTATCAAATCCTCTCATTTTATCAAAATAAATTTTATCAAATCCTCTCATAAAACTTACATCATAGGTACCCAATTCAGAATTACATTCTTCTGCTATACTTTTGACCATAGGAGCAACAGAAGAGGCATCGGTGGGTGGAATTACAAGGATTTGGATAGTAGATTGTGCATGGCCAATATCTACAATAGCAAAGTGAACAGGAGAAGGAGGAAAAGGAACACCATGAGTAGTAGGAGAAGCAGAAGATAGAATTCTTTGTCCAGTGCCTAAGTTGAAGGAAGGAGAAGTATAATCTAATGATAAATATTCTACTATATGAGGACGTGTACGATGTATCCACCAATTCAGTACAGCATCCGCATGAGAAACGAGTGAAACATTCTTTAAATCTGTGGACAGAAAAAATCAAGACGAAAAAATGTATTTTGAATAAAATAGTAGAGAAATAGACTTTAAAAAAAAAAAATTAGAAGGAAAAAGATAGACTGGAAAAATTGGTTAATAAATGATTAAAAAAAAAAAGAAAAGACAGATGAGTGGATGGGAGAAAGTTTGGAGAATCCTATCAGCCACTTTAACCAATTTCAAAAATTTAAAGGTGGCACATCGATTCAGTAAATAGAAAATGAATGAGAGGTGTAGATACAGTCCATCATTTTTAAAGGCAGTCTCACGGCTCATAGGATGACACTTTGGTCATTAAAATGTATAGAAATGGAATATTTAAAAACGTTTGCACAAGATGCAAAGATATTTCCTTCTAAAATTCTATACAAAGTCCAATCGTTTCTGTAATCTAAAGTAAAATTATACACACGATATTTTCCCAAATATATATATACTCTCATGGTAAATAGCAGTCCTTACTAGCAATCTTGCAAGCTCTGTATAAAATTTTACGTTGCATTTCGGTTACAAAAGTAGGAATGGACACAACCGTTCCTGAAACATGGGTGTCTGCAGAAGCTATAGTTTCTCCAGAAGAAAGTATAGCAAGATGATATAATTCCTTAAGAAAATGTGCAATACAATTCTCTAGGGGAACCTGAAAATCCAAAAACAAAGAATAAGGAGGAAATAAAACACTACAGACTGGCATGAAACAGGAATAAAACCATGAAGATATATCAAAATATCCCAAATAAGGAGGAAACCGTGGAAAAAGGAAGCAATTTACATCCATTCTCCAGTGTACATACCTCAACAGGTTCATCGGCAAAAAAAATTGAAAGCAACGTCGTAGGCTCTTCTGGATTTCCAACAACTTCATTATGAAATGTATACTCGAAACGTTCACGTAGACGCTCGATATCCGCTAGTGAAGCGCCGGCAAGAGAGCAAAAATGCTGCAAAAAAATTTTTTAGTTAGAAAGAACGTGTGGGTGTACGTACAGTATATAAAAAAAAAAAAGGTCGCATACAGACAGAACTCTCAGGAGAAAGAAAAAACATAACAAACTACACAAAGCAGAATTCAAAGCCAATGCTACAGAGGGAAGCTATGGCAGTACATAGATTACATGACAAGAAAAACAAAGTGAAAATCCATGGAGCTTTAAAGCTTGTGGTGAACGTGTAAATAATAAGGAAGCCAAGCAAAACGTTCATGCCAGTGATTTAGCATAGCAACTACGAATTTCGTTAATTTTTCCTTTGCAATCACGAGTGTGTGCAAGAAAAGCCCAAAAAATGTACCACTTAGGTGGCTGCTTACCATAACAGTATTATACGGATCTCTCGTTAGTTTTCCTTCTGCCTCTTCACCAATTTCTCTATTGCATCAATAAAAAGAAAAAACAGGAATAGCATTAAAAAAAATTGCAAGAGGAATGGAAAAATGTAATGACGTACTCTGCAGAAAAATGAGGAAAATACGCTCAAGCAATCATTCAAAAGCTAAACCAGATATGAAACGCTACGATAAAACAGAAATCTGTAAACGAATTCTTTGCATGTCCATACACCTTACCGTGGAGCGGTACCATAGTAAATAATGCTGGGGGTAGCAGCATTTGCGAGGCGATTTGGTATAACAATTGGAATTGTCAATTTTTGGGGGGAAAAAGTAGAAACAACTGATTGAAAACTACCGAGATCGATACCAATGAAAAGATCTTTGCGTGCCTTAAAATGCTTAGCTAAAGAATTTCCCTCCATTTTGATAAGAGAGTAGGGATATAGAATGATTACAATATAATCAGCGCTGAATAATTGTTGGGATGCAAGATAGAAAGAATGCCTATAACTGCAAAGTAGTCAAAAAGCGTTTACTTTATAAGAATAAGCGACAAAAGGCAAAGAAAAATAAAGAAAAGTCAAAAGAGATTGTTGATGGCCCCCGATGGTTTAGAGTCTTCTGCACATGTAAACAGAACAATTTAACCGACTTGTAGAGAAGCAGTAAAATTGCCGGTTCTATAAGGAAGTTGCAATGGCTGAGAATATAGAGCGACGGGAGAAACTAGCATGCTACGGGAGAATTTCGAATTAACAGAAGGAAGGCTTTATATGATTCACTGCATAAATTTCTTTCCTATGCAGCAGTAGTACCTCTCCTGGTTCAGCTTTACGGCCCGATTAAAGTGAGTGGTAAGGCATTTCGGGGACTAGTTGTATCCTGTTCGAAAGCCTTTCAGCACAATGTTTTCAGTGCTAGAGTGATGAGCGTATTTTTAATGAGTTTCAAAATGTTACAATTATGCAGTAATGGGTAATGCGATACATGCTGAAATAGCTGCCCTTCGCAAGAATGGTCCGGTACAAACACGCAAATCTCCTTTAGATTTACGTAGAGAAAATACTGGTAGTTTTGGCGATAAAAGTGTAAACCGCTGCCACAAGTACTTTCAGCACGAAATTGACAATTTACACGAAGCTTCACCCCATTGCGTGTAAAAGCCAATCAACATAGTCTTACATTTCAACACCTCATTAAAACTTAACTTTTGAGCTTCTTGTGAGATAAATATGTAACCGTTCGATAGCTTATGGCTATGTATTGTTGCTTCTATATAGTATTGAATATTCAAAGGAAACAATATTGCTGATGATACGCATGATAGTCTACACGACTAAGCTTAGCTATGATTTGATTTCTTGAAAACAGTATGGCGTTAATCTAAATGCTATTCTGCGCATATCCATTGTAGAAAGCCAAAAGATTCCTTCTTTTTTCCTCTTATCATTCAGGTGACAATGCATGAAATTCGACATTAAATTTTGTTTTCAGAGAAGAAACGCAAGCATAGTGAGCCTCGTATATCAATTCTGGAGAGATTTCGGTTGGAGTAGATGTAATGAAGAAATGATTAAAAATCACTTCAAAATTTTAACAAAATCAGCATTCCTAAGAATACTAAATAGGAAACAATTATATAAGAAGAAAATATTTCATGAAAGGAATTTAAATGAAAACCAAGGCTTATAGGAACTTCATAAATGAAAATTTAAGTTCAGGAGAAAAGAACTAAACTATTCCAGCTCTCTTTATGTTGAAACTGCTTTCTCCATTACTTTTATGCAGACTGTTGTAATACTACCTTCGCTCTGTTTGTATTCATGGATTTTTATTGCTGTTGTTCAAGCATTCTGCTGCATTCTGTGCGAATATGACTTTAAGTTGCCCCAAAATTGTTTTGCGTTATGTCAAAAAGCTGACTAAATTGTCATACCTATCAATAAATTCAATCTCCAGCCATGAAAGGGATTTAGGTACCATAACTATTTGGGTAATGCAATCTTATATGTGAATATAATCACAATTATAAGTTCTGTGTTCAAATTGCTCACAAGCACTAACCCACAAATTACAATGAGAGCAAGAGTAATTGCATGTGAACACGAAAAGGGAAAGGCTCACAGAAAATACAAGCCTTAGTTATATGCTCAATTATCATGAAAACTAACCGTAGTTGTTAAGAGAATAGTTTCTTTCGAGAGGAAATGTAAGTTATAAATGAAAAAGATAAGGAGCGGGTTTCATCTTAAAGCGAACTAAATTCAATGAAAGTTGCAGTAAAATGTAAAAAATGCCTTGTAATCCCTCCTTCTCAGGATGACAGACAATTCCTATAACGTAAATTAGAATTTTGCCTTTCAGGTATAGAGTTCTTTATTTTCCCTGAATGCTGTCGCATCGTATAAAGGCAAACTACCCAGCGAATAAAATTCTGATATCAAGTGTGTTCCTATAGCTTTTATTTCGACAAAAAGCTAGATGCAAACTTGTAAAAATAATAAAAAGAGAATAATGACAATAGCTTTGACGCATCCATGACTATCACATATCCGAGAGTGTGGCGGCATCTTAAACTTGTAAAAGCAAAACTACTCGGTTACGATCTCTCGGCGTATAAACAATGATAAAACCAACCAGTGAAAATTTTTTATATTTCTGTGTTGATAAGAATGACACTAGCTTCCACAAACTTACTCACTACAAACCATCGTAATAATACAATTGTTACGCTATGCAAGCTTCTGGATATATTTTGAAGTGCGCGCTAAGTTTGCCAGCCAAAAGGTATAGTTTGGTTTCATAAGTGAAATAAGTTACGACCAAATTTTAGGAGTCATTTCATTTTTGGATGAAATAAGAAAATGCTTTGACGTAAGCATTTTCTTTTCTCTAAACTAGTTCGCCACCTGAGTCATTCTTAACTATTTCATTGTTTAAATACTCCTTAAAAAACCTTCAGAAAAACATATCTACAGAATCAAAAGGCATATGGATAATTGCTCTTCGCATACTTTTTACGCGTTTAAGATAAATATGCTTACTAGCCATGGTATAACTTAAATTATGTTTCCTCCTCAGAATGCCTTGCCGAAAAGTACAGCAAACTATTTGTCGAGCACAACATACCATTTCTTGACATAGGTGGGATTTCTTGGAGTTACAGAGAAATCAACTTCTAGATGCAACACAGGTACAATATGAGCATTTGAGCAAAGGGCTAAGACAGATAGGACAAAGCAATCTGGTCTAGCAAATGGAATTTATGCTATAAAAGGTAACGGTAGAACTGAATTTATTGCTGTTTATTCTATTTTTGTAAGCTGGAACAAATAAGAATCCACTTGTTAAAACATAGTAAAAGTTGTAAGTATAACATTGAATGTGAGAGATTTTATTGTGAGAAATAGAAATAGCGAATATCGAAAACGATGGATGCAAGTAAACCATCCTTAACAATCGACTCAAAAGTTTGTAATTGCTCTTACTGTGGAGCAATGGAAAAGCGCCCGAGGCTTTGAATTACCGACTACTACATGAAGAAAGCCGAGCAAACACAATTCGAGTTTTTCAGAGATTGCTTTTGCAATCGAGCCCACCGCAAGGTTCTTTAGCCGGACGTAAAATCACCCCTTCTATCTCTGGCAGACAGGCTGAGCCCCCAGAATAACAGCGCATCCATCTAGCCTATCGGCCCCGTACGTAACTCTTATCCCCTGAAGATCATCCAGTCACCATACTTCTTCGCCATCAAGCAGTTTCTGCAGTACGTCATTTGATTTTCATTCGCTTGACACTACAAGAATCTTCTTTTTTGTAGATAGCGTTTGTATTTCTTGTTTAATCATGTCGCATCGTAAGTTCGAGCGACCGAGGCATGGGTCCTTGGGATTTCTGCCCAGGAAAAGATGCAAGAAGCATCGAGGCAGAGGTAAGAAATTGTACTCTTCCTCCTATATGTATCTAAGTGGATATCGTTAATTTCATTCATGCATTTTCATTTTGTGGGCTTAAGTGTATTTTTCTAAGAAGAAAAGAACACAAGTTCGAAATAAAACGAAGTTGTTTTCCGTTCATTTTTACTTTTCGTCTAGTGAACAGAAGTGTTCTGGAATTCCAGGAGGGAATGATTTCCTTTATAAATTCTTACAAGATACATTTTATTAAAACCTATTGAAAAGATTAGCAAGAAAAGCTATTATTTGTAAATTTCTTAATTCTTTTTTCAGTAAAATCTTTCCCTAAAGATGATGCAACAAAACCTCCTCACTTCACCGCATTTTGCGGCTTCAAAGCAGGAATGACTCATATTGTTCGAACAATGAATAAACCTGCATCGCGTAAGTACATTTTTTTACCGAATGCTATGTTTCTGAAAAATATGATGAGAAACCAACCCAGCTCATCAGAAACTGTGTTTCCGTGTGTAACACATTTGATGATACTACTATAATGAAGTCTGATAGATAATGCATGTTATTAATGGATGTACTCAAACCTATATTCTTTCATATGAAAAATACATACAACGATGATGTAGTACATTATTTCTAGTTTATTTTACGTTGGATACCAAAATTCCTTATGTATTCCTATACATTAGCAATTTTTTTACTACTCACGAGCACCAACAGAGTTCGCTCTTATGGTGTATGGTCGACAGTGGTGGCATCCTAAAATAGTAAAGAATAGGTTGAGCCACAGATAAAAATTTTAGTAAGCTGTCTTCTTTGCAAGCTGCTTATTGAGGTTTTCTTCTGCTCTCTGTTTTTTTGCATCCATATTCCTAATCTTGAGATAATGTACATCGTACACTCACTTTGTGAGCATTTATCTAAGAGAAACCATGGAAGTATCATTCTTACATAAATTAGAATGCATTTTATAATTTATAAAGACAAATTTATTCTTTACAGGATTACACAACAAGGATATTGTTGAAGCGGTAACTATTGTCGAATGTCCTCCCATGGTATGTGTTGGAATTGTGGGTTATATTGAAACTCCAAGAGGCCTCCGTGCGCTTACAACCGTGTGGTCTCAACATTTGTCAGAAGAATGTAGACGGCGCTTCTACAAAAGTTGGTATAAAAGCAAGAAGAAAGCCTTTACTAAATACCAAAAAGTTGCTCTTAAAACGGATAAAATGGATGTCGAAATTCGACGATTGAAGAATTATTGCACTGTAATTCGTGCTATATGCCATACGCAACCTTCTCTCACTTCTATTGGTTCTCGAAAAGCTCATATTATGGAGATTCAAGTGAATGGTGGCAGCATTAGTGATAAGGTGTGTTTTTATTGATATTTCTTGTATTTCCTTGTATTTATTTTTTTTATGGATACGGATGAATTATCTTTTTCCTGTTTTTAGGTTGATTTTGTACACGAGCAACTTGAGAAATCCATTACTGTTTCTAGTGTTCTTTCTATCAATGAAATGGTAGATATTATTGGTATGGACACTGCATTTTTCACAGTAGTCGTATTTCTTTTTTTTTAAAGAATAATAATATGAATCTTATTAATAGTATTGTTTGTATATTCTTAAAAACATGTATGTATGTATGTGTTTAAAAGTAGAATATCTTTTTGGTTTAGGTTTACTTTGATAAAATCTCTGTTTTCTCTCTTTCTAAAACTATCTTATTTCGGATCTATTTTTTTTTTAATAAAATAGGTGTTACTAAAGGAAAAGGCGTAGAAGGTCTTGTTCATCGATGGGGAGTTTCACGATTGCCACGAAAAACACATCGTGGCCTTCGAAAAGTTGCTTGTGTAGGTGCATGGCATCCTGCACGTATACAATTTCAAGTTCCACGTCATGGTCAATCTGGATATCACCATCGAACTGAAACGAATAAGAAAATCTATCGTATTGCAATGGGTTCCGATAGTAACAGTGCCAGTACTGAAACAGATATAACTGAGAAACCTATTACACCTATGGGTAAGAAAAAAAAAATTGGAAATAGGATTCATGTGTGTGAAATTGTCTCCCAGTTTGTGTGAAATTTTTTTCAACTTTTTATACTATTTCATTCATGAATCTTCTGTTTCTATTGTATTACAGGAGGATTTCCACATTATGGTGTTGTGAAATCTGAATTTGTTATTCTGAAAGGCTGTACGATTGGCTGTAGAAAGCGTCCTCTCGTTTTACGTAAATCATTAGTTCCTCCTGTTTCTAGAAAAGCATTGGAATCGATTTCTTTGAAATTTATTGATACGTCTTCTAAATGGGGTCATGGACGTTTCCAAACATCTGAAGAGAAACTGAAATTCTTTGGTACACGAAAGAAGGCTGCAGAGAGAGAAGTTGCGGTTGCATCTTAAAATAATTTTATTTTCTGTATAGTTTTTTTTTCAACGTCTCGGCTAATAATGGCAGTAAAGTTCCGTAACTTGTTTATAAACTCAAACATTTCTTTCTCCAACAAACGTATATCCTATGCATTTCACTCTAAGCTCGTATTTCTCCATTGCAATGCCTATATTTGCTAAACACACACTCTGACTTCAAAATGATTCTCCATTTTGTTTGTGTCACCGGTGAAAATCCATTCAATAGTTTTGCTTTATATATGGACGAAAAAATTCAATTGTACCATCGTTTGTCCGAAAAATCAATGAAATACCGTAATATTGGGAATATATCATTTATTGCAAGCTCTAATTCTTCTTTAGTATCTATTTTATGAGCCACAATATGTTTTGCTCCAATAACTAAAATACAATTTAAAAAATTAGGTATGGGGCTTTTTGATTGCCATTCCTTATCTTCTTCTTGGAATTTATGTATCTCCTCAGCACCTGTAATCATTGTTGAATATATATTTCGTTCAAATCTTCTATGCACGATTTATTAATGCCGTTTTACTTACTTGGCCATCGAAATTTTCCTTCAATTAGAAGCGGACGCGATTCTGTAAAAATTGCTTGGGTAGATACTGCCTCAGATCGTGGGCTTGGACCTTCAAAGGGTGTGGAGTAAGACACAGTTCGGCTGCTTGGACTACGCATGGATTGAATATACTCTCGAATCTGATCCTCTTTTTTGCTGGCTAAGTATGCAAAAATACATCGCTTTATTAAGATGGACATACTTCTCATCATTTTATGCAAAAATACATCGCTTTATTAAGATAGACATACTTCTCATCATTTATAGCA
The DNA here is from genome assembly GCA_015476325.1 of Cardiosporidium cionae. Lineage (NCBI taxonomy): Eukaryota > Apicomplexa > Aconoidasida > Nephromycida > Cardiosporidium > Cardiosporidium cionae. Next base: position 1,626 of record JADAQX010001122.1, on the reverse strand, counting down.
TTCAATGAAATAATGCGGCCAAAATGAATGCATGGATTCATTTTTCACTTACTCCATAGGCGGCACAGGACAAGAAACGGAGAAATTTCGGGATCATAAATGACTTTCCATTGCGGAAAGTTTGCTAAAAGGAAATCATGCAATTCTTCAAGAAATAACTCCTGCTGTGCAGGAATATCCACGCGCCCCAAAACATTCAAAAGGCGGGTGTTTTTGAGGGAGCTGCAAGTGGGTTCAGATTTATGTGAACGGAATTTTTTCCGGACCCAATCTGCATACGGAATGGACCCTTCCGATGGAGTGCCAATTCCAACTGTTTCTGGACGATTTCCAACACTGACGATGTAACCTGCACAGAAATTGTACATCGGACATAGCACTGAAAATTCAGATTGTCACGAGCCAAAAAATGTATACTGTGAGGTGCCCATGTTTCTACGTTCACAACCAAATAGAATGCAACGTATTCAAAAAACCAAAATATTTTTAAATCTTACAACTTTGTGAGATTTACTACAAAATAATATACCTATTCAATGTGCAGTATTTATTTTTCTTTCATTTTCGTAGCAAAAAAATTACCAAAGAGAGAACAGACCTGAATTGTATGCTACAACTAATCCAGGGGGATTTTCATACTTATTTCTTTTGGGACCGGGCATCAGAATGCAATTCTATAAAAAAGAAACAAAGTTGCATAATTGATTCCAACGTTGATATAGTACTAGGAACTAACATTTCCCACTGGATATGCTTCTTCATGCTACAGTAAGGAGGAAACATAAGCAAAAGCATTTGAAACCTTTTGTGGTATCAGGGCATAATTTTCTGTGTTCTTCCGAAGAAAACTCTTGCAAACATCATAACGGTTGGGAGTATAGCTTTCCGAAATATACTGTAGTTTTTGAATACGATAGCGTGCACTTTTCTGATAGAGCGGCTCAGAAGATTCATTCCAGCAAGTAGGACTGCTTTTTGCTTCCATTCCGAATTGCAGAAGATTTAAATTGATTCCTACAAGAAGAAACAAAGAAGTATTTCTTCTAGAATACTGAGGTAACTGTTCAAGATACTTCCGTATGCCCAACTCTACTTGTCTATTGTTGGGCTCCAATTCATCCCAACAGCAAAATGACTGGAAGGCATCCGATACATGGATAGAATTGATAGTAAATACAACTAAACTATAATAAAATAATGGAATGGCACTCACAAATGAAAGAATACGCTTTAACATATCAGTACATCCTTCACTTAGATATTTACGTGGCTCCGCAAATTTCCCTGCGGAGTGGTTGCCTCAGTGAATTAAAAAAGAACCATACAATAGGAAAAAGCCATTCTACCAATGAATCAAATGGGTAACTTTAAAATACGTCCAAAAATACAGCATTTACAGAAATTTGATTACTAAACAATTATCGTGTCCACTATTCAGAGTTGCAAGAGTCTGCTCGGCGGATAATTGGTTAAAGTACACACTCAGGCAATTCGGCAATTCGCATCCACCCTTCCGTTGCGAGCACTTCCTTGTGAGCATTTTATTTTCGTGGAAATTCACAAATTCATGGCAATAAGCTAAAAGTTACTTCCTAATAACTAAAAATGCGCATTGAGTGTACGATA
>JADAQX010001121.1:0-13681 GCA_015476325.1 Cardiosporidium cionae | reverse complement strand
AGAGGGAGAGAGAAATGAGGTAGAGGGAGAGAGAAATGAGGTAGAGGGAGAGAAAAATAAGGTAGAGGGAGCGAGAGAGAAAAATAAGGTAGAGAGAGAGAACTGAGAGCTGAGGGAGTTGGAGAAGATGATGAGTATATGAAGAGGGTGAAGGGGATGATGGTAGTGAATACGATAGATAGGAAATTGACAGGAGAGAAAGATGTATTGTAAAATGGGAAAGCGATGAGGTAGAAAATTTTTAAATAAAAATACCGACTGTAAAGAGTATGTAGATATTAAGATTTAATATTATTCAAAATCTATTCTTTTTTCATACCATTTGCATGTATTATTTATATATTTTTTTTTACATAGTGCTAATTGTTTTATAAATAACAATAAAATTCATTTCTTTTATAAAAGATTTTTTTATTTTCTCATTTTTTTTATTAATTTATTTGCATAGATACTCATTTTCATTCTATTATTTTTATAAAGCCACTGTGTTAGTTTTATTTTTCTTACTTTATTTTGTTTAAAAGGTAATTATCTTCGTGAAATTTATAATCAATTGGCACCAGATAAAAATTCATTAGCAAATTTAGATCAAGATTTACCTAATTATATACAGAGACAATATCCTATATATTCTCTTCCTCAAGTAAGCATTTTTAGTTTTTCTGTTTTTATATAATAATATTTTTATAAAGTAAGCTTTTTTTCTTTAATTTTGTATACTGTAGTATGTACACATCTTAGACATTGAAAAAAAAAATTTTAGAAAAACTATTTTTTTTTATCCATTTTTTATTTAATTGTGTATTTTTTTTAATTTTAGTTTAACTCTCTATTTTTTTTATATTAGCTTAACTCTCTATATATTTTTTTAGAGTTACTCTCTCTCTATTTTTTTTTATATTAATTTAACTCTCTCTCTAATTATTTTTCTATTCTGTGTTAGGAATGGCTTTGGTGTGAAACATGGTGTTCATTAGAAACAAAAAACAAAGCTAAAACAATTGATTTGTGTAATAATCCACTCACAAAAGAACCAAAATTACATCAAGCAATACGAATTGTGGAAGAATGGACAACTTATGATGCGGTAAAAAAAAGAAGAAATTTTAATAAAATTAAAACAAAATAAAGAATGAGAAACTATATATAATACTTTTTTAAAATGTATGAAGATGAAATGAAAAAAGGGAAAAAAATGAAGACTACTATTGTTTTTATTTTTGTTTAAATAAAAACAAAAGGGATTTAAATAAATACAATTAATTTTTGAAAAAATTTTATTTTTCAAAAATATTAAAACCTTTTGTTATAAATAAATTTAGTTTTTTTTGGGAGGAAAAAAGAAGAAAATAAAAAAGGAGTTTTTATTTTTAATAAAATGTTTTGTATTTTTTTTGTTTTCTATTGCTATTTATTTTTTGTGGAAGAGAGGAGAGAGAAAAAAAATGGGGTGTATATACAACTCTCTCTCTTTTTTATTTAGGGAATAATTCTTGCCTTAGATATTAAATTTTTTAACAAATTTTATTTTTTAAATATTAGAATTTTTTTTTATATAAAATGCAGCGATCTTAAATCAGTAGTAGTTTTTTTTTGTTTCAGAAAAAAATTGTAGGCAATAAAATTTTTTTTTTAAAAAGAGACGTTTGTTTTTCCTCCTTCTTTTTAATTTTAGGGCGAGATTTTTTTTTTATTGCAATTTTGATATATTTATATATATAATAATTGAGGATTCTCATTGTTTTTTATATGCATCTTCTTTTTTGTTTTTTCTTTATTGTTTTCTCTCTCTTTTTCTATATATATGTATAGTTTTATTTTTATTCTTTTTTTTTCTCTTATATATTAATTCTTTATTTTTAGAAATTAAATTATGTCTCTTTCTCTTATCACGTTTTCCTCTTACTTCCTTTTCTCTCTATATATTTTCTCTTACTTTCTTCTCCTATTCTCTATATTTTATTTTATAGTTTTATTTTATCTCTTCTTGTTACATTTTCTCCTCTTTTATTTTATCTTTTCCATTTTTTTTTCTTACTCTTTTATTTTTTTTATGCACTTTTTCTTTCACTCTTTGTTGTATGTTTTTATAATAGGAAATAAAAACATTAGAAATGACTGCATTATCTTTCTCCAATAAAACTGTTCTTGGTTCTTCCTTACAATCCCACACTGCACCTATGATGGACATTGCATTCACTGAATTTGTAAAGCAACCCTCTTCATCTATTTATTCAGAAGAATTGTAGTATCAAGAGTTATTTCTTTTAATAAATGAAAGAAGATTGAAATGCAGATTTTTTTTTAAAAATAAAAATGATTTCTTTATTTTCTCCTTGTGATGATGGTTTTTTATTTTCTTTTTAATTTCAAATGTTTAGGTTGATTTGAGCTGTTAAAAATGTTCAATATCATTTAAATCATACTTTATTTTATATTTTCGTAGAATACATTCATTTTTCGTGTAAATTATTTTTACTAGCAAACTCCTTATTTTTGTTTGTTTTTTTACGGCGCATGGAGAAAATAGAAGAGGGGTTACACCATGACTCCCTGTGTACATACAGCCACATTAGAGGGTAAATAGGCGTACATTTTTGAAATTTATTTTACATAAAAATTATTACACGCATCAAATTAAACTTTAATATTTTGATAAACATGTGGAATTTTTATTAAAAAACAATGTAATTTACGCGATTATAGTATTGATCATGTAAATTTTTTGGAGAGTACAGAAAAAAATCGAAGATAAAATAGTCTGCAAGAATCACAGAAAAACAAAAAGAATACTTCCAATAGATTTTGTTTTTTTTTAGGTTTTGTACAAATGTACTTGCATCTGTTTTGTTTTCTCTTTTTAAAATACTATTAAAAAAAATAGAATACTTCAAATTTGTAAAAAAATTATTTGAGATAATGTAATCATCTTTCCTTTGCAAAAAAATATAAGCAACGAAACACTATAGTAAAATACAAAGAGCATTTTAGTAGTCACAGCCCTACTCATGCTGTTGTTCCATAAAAAAGAATGTTTTAAAAAAAAAAATTTCCATTCTTCATCTTTCCTCCACTATTGGAATATTTGATCTTTTACAAACTAACAAAGCATATATATATATTAGAAGAGGCCATCGAATAAAAATCTAGAAAAACGTATAAGAGCCAATGGACCAAATTAAGCGAAGGAGATCATCAATTATTCATCATTTCCATACGTGTTCAACGACCCCGCATTTCCAATTCAAAAGTTGCCATACGGCTTCCAACTAGCGGAAAAAAATGACAGCAATTTTCCTCCATCAGAGAAATTTGTTACCGCGTTTCCTTTTTTAGAGAATACCATTACTTTTCCAATTTCTCTGAAAAAAATACCTCCAGGGGTCCCATTTTTAGAAGGGTTATACTATTGATTTACCACTGGGTTGCGTAGATGTAGTCATCACTTTTTTTCGCAGAAAAGGGACTGCTATTTTGTTGCTTTGATGAAGTACTATAGGTGTTACATCTTCACGAGAATATGGTGGCACTTCATCACCTTTAAAATGTTTTCTGTCTCTAGAAGTTACACCCGCTTTCTCGTCATCTGCAGACTTTAACCATGCATCTCTAAACTTGAACGTGTAAAATCCCACCTTTAATCCCTTTAAGGCAAATTTTGTCATTTTTCCTTTTCCAGTGGAAGAGTGAAAAATTCTGTGCATTGTTCTTTTTCCCCCTTGAAGATACGATACATTCTCCTACCCCCCTGTATTAGCAATTTTCCACCTGCTGAATAGGCACCCATTATGATTTTACCTCCAGAAAAACCCATCAATCTTCCATCAGAAAGCGTTTTCCAACACGCACACCTCTGAATGTCTATTTTTTTAACAGATTGACCCCTTTTTTTCTACCAGTCGACGCCATGGCTTTGCCATTACCACAAAAGCGAAAAGCCAATTCTTTATTTAAAAAAAAACATTTTGCTGACATAGCTTCAACTAATGAACATCCTCTTGTAAAAGGCTTTTTCAAAAGGACATTTACCATTATAATATACGCAAGCTAGGGAACATGGGAGGAAACACATGCAATTTCTTTGCTGATTATTTGACAAAATGCATATAGTCACTGGAAAACGGAAGCGAAAAGCATAAGCATCCAAAACGTGGCAAAATTTCAAAACAAATAAGTGATGAAAAGTAAGGCAAACATAAATTTTATCGAGGTTTTTGTTTGTTTCTTGAAGTTTAAATAGCCTTAATTTGCTTTAGAAAATTTCGCTCATGGTTAAATTGCCTCGTCACGCTATTTTAGCATCTAGGCTGCCGCTTTATCATTTTCTTGCCTTACTTAATTCATCGCAGTGCGTGTGCGTCCACTTTTTTGACGGGGTATGCTCCCTTTTGTGTTTCTTCTTTTCAATCGTTAAGTAAATGCGTAACTACTTTACCTTTACTTCTGCGACTGTTGATACGATAGCTCTATTCATATGTATTCTGATTTTCTCTCATTTTTCTTCATTTTGTTTTGTTTTTCCTTTGTTTTTGACAATTCTGAAGCGTAACTATTTCAATGTTCCCTTCTCCTAGGGGACTGTTCGAACACCAATGGTGTGGCGGTCGCTCCCTCTCTTTCATTTCCACTATAAGACGTGGCAACGAGCTACAGCCGGCTACCAACGCGCGTGTAATCTTGAGTATTTTTAAATCATTGTGCAATTCTTATTTTGCAGCTTGCAAAAGAAAATTTAGCATTTTGTGCGTATTCATGTTGTTTGACGCAGTCGCTGTTTTAAACTTGTATCACTTGATTGTGTAAACTAATTGCAATACAATGAGGGGAATTAATATGCTTGCTAATTAAACTGAGTGTATGTCATTAGTTAATAGATTTTCTCGCAAGGCGGTTGACATATTCTCTTAAGAACCTTCCTGTTTCAAATTATTTTTGAGTAACAGCAAAATAATTTGTGATTTTTGGTTACGCATCGATAAGAGGAATAAAAATAAATAATCTGCTGTTGGAATTTCATGTCCTATCTACATAAATTTCGTTTGTGATTCAGTTATTCCATGTATGATCATTTCTTATTTCTTCTTTTTCTGTATGTTGCTACGCAGTGGCGAAAAATACTCTTCCTAACAATGAGATGATCGGCTATGTAATGAATGATAAACATCCTAAATCTATTCGGGTGGCTTGTGATAGGTATACTCTAGATGTTGCGTGAGATATTTGATAGAGGGTATGTATCAAAAAAGATATTCTAGTGGAAATGAGAGATAATTGCATTGTTTTTGAAAAAAGGAAAGGAAAAATAGATTCTAAGAAATAGAACATGCAAAATGCTCCCCCAATATGAAAAGAACACATTTTACACCATTATTGTTTGCTGCTGTTTTGGAAGTTTTATCTGCATATGAAAAGCTTGTCAAAACAATTGGTTGCTTCTTATATGCAATCGCTCACGTGATCATGGCTTGGTAGATGAAGGATTCCTTGCGCTTCCTAATGTAACGATATATCTTTTTAAATTATATTTCCAATAATTTTTGTTCTTCTTTAGTGTTCTTTGTGATTTTGTTAAGATATTGTAAGTTTTTCTTTTCAAGATGTAGCCAAATTTAATGCTTTTGTTTTGTAGGTATATTTATGTCGTGAGGTACAAAAAAACTTTTCGATATACAAAAAAAGTTTGGGCTCATGATGAGAGCAATAATGCCTCTTTAGGTGATATTGTGCGAGTTCAGCCACTCGGTTATCGCATAGGGCCCTGGAAAAATTATGTGTTGGTAGCTATTCTTAATAAGGAATTAGGAGATGGTATTTCAAGTACAACCACTTCGTTATCACCTTCTTTGCCTCCAAATAATAAAATGGCGCTTTGAAATCTGATAAAGAGCAATAATTTGACTTCTAATTTTTTTAATTGATAATAAGACAAAAAGGTGTTATCTGCTCTATTTTCTGAATAACAACTTGCATCTCTCGCATTAAATCGCCTCGTTGTTTGTATTTCACTCCGTTATAAAAGTTTTGAATTAACTATTGTCAAATATATTAGGCTTAGCAATTCTGCTGAATACATATGTCTCATATGTTATAGCCTTTGCCTACGTCACAGTCAATTACAAAAATAGCTTACGATTGCTTAGAGAAATATTGCTGAAATAAAAAGCTACGCCCATGAATTAGTCATCACGCTACAATTAATCTGTATATCTTTTGTTGTGGGAGAGACGATAAAAAAATATTACAAGTAGCTACAGTCGGCTATTTTGATATAGTTACCAAGCATTCAATGGATAAAATTTACGGTGGGTACGTACACAATGGCTTGGGGTTCTTCTTATTCTCGGTTTGGCGAGTTGCAATCATATTTTTAGTAAAAGAAAGTCCAACACAAAGAGCAAGAATGAAAGCCTTGCGTTTTTAAGTAAAGTTAAGTGGCATCAGCACTAACTAGTCATCGCATTCCGAATTGAAATTAGTGCGCAAAAAACCTTTTGTTGACTTCGCCTTTATACATTGAAAAGTTTTTCGATCCTTAAAATGAAAGAAAATCGACACAATTGAAATGAAGTAACAGCAGTGCTATGGATTGACTAGAAGCCGCAAAGTTTAAGAAAAATAAGCGAAATTACACAATCTTAAGGACAAACATTGGATATTAATGTATTGGATACCTTCAATCCAATATATTCGTGGGGAATCGCAGCCTGAATACGTTTTAATACGTTGCATACTCTGCAACTCGTGGGTAGAAAGCACAAAGAAGTATAGAATAAAGGAGCTATTACTTAGTGCCGCTTCACAAACTATTTATTGAAAACACATTTTTATAAGAGAACTCGGCGCAATTCTATAGCAAAGCAAGAAGTTTGCACTTCTTTCTTGAAAATGTCTACATTGTAGAACTAATACTTTGACCTGCGATCGCCAGGACTTTTTGGCTTTACTAAAGCAGTTCTCCAGTTAGTTTGTGAAGCATGCAATTCAATTGTCAAAGTATATAAATTGATGGAACAAACAAGGTTTCTACATTGCGATTCTACAATAAAATGACCGCTAGAATGCATCCTAAAGAGCGTAATTTCAGATATGTGCACAACTTGCCCCCAAAACAGGGCACGATTTTGGCATTTGCATCACCAGCATGCTGTACGAAACGTAGCTGAAAGATCTAAAATAGCACCAAGCATTGTTGCTATGTGCAGCATTATTTTGTAAAGTGTGTTTAAATTAACTTTTTGCGGTGGCGTAAAGACTACGTGATTGTAAAAGCAACGCAAAAGCATATTGCTGTGTACATTCATTTGAATTCATTATTTCTCAATGCCCTATTGTTTACAAAAGAGTCTGATGCAAAACGAATCACTGCTGCAACAAAATCTTTTAATAGAATTGTTTTAAAATTTTTTTCCCCGCTTAGTAAAGAGGGTGAAACGGAATTGGCAATACTGAATTTACGCTATGTAGCGTCCTCAAACGTGAGAAAAACAACATCAACTATTTCTTATTGCCTCTCTTGCATTTTGCGAGTGATTCAATATTTTATCCATTCACTTCTGGAATAGATAAAAGATTGCATTTGGCAGATATGCTCAATTGATACGTTTGTTTTCAATACTCTTACATCATTTTACTACAAAATTTTTCATGGCAAAACCATGATATCTGGTGGCAATATACAGCCTACTTTTAAAAATTCGAGTACAACTACTATCTTCTATTTTCTTTCACGAGTGTATGCGTGTTTAAAAGTTTCATATATATAAATGTAGTGCGATGTATGAATACAAGCAATCTAAATAAGGTAAAGCATGGAGGCAATCGATACGTTATGGTTAACAAGTGAAATTTTGTGCTTTTCTTACAATCCTACTTGGTTGTCAAGAAGTAACAGTATTACAAACGTCTACGATACACATGCTAAAAAATAAATTGAAAAATGCACATTCATTGTATTCTTTTTATGAAAGATTCCAATCCAAGATATCCTCAGGTCGAGTGGCAAAATGCCTAACATAATGTTTTTTAATACGAAAGAGAGAAAAAAAATATGAAAAGGAAGCAAACAATAACACATACACACTCCAAAAAAAGAAATACATATAAATGATGAAAGAGACGGCAAAACATTGGCTGCTACACAATAAAAATGACAGAAAAAAAAGAGGCAATCAACAACTCCAAATGAAAAGAAATGTTACAAATATCATACCACACACCCTTTTAATCCCTTTAATAATGCTATAAATCCCCCAAAAAGAGAAAAGAAAAAATAAAATATCAACAAAAACAAGAAAAATATGAGCTGTTATGAACATTTCTTCAAACTACATTCAAAAAAAATGTCCCACGGTTCGTCTTCATGACTTACACTCCCTGCTTTAAACTTATAGATTTCCCATCATCGGCAGGAATTTCAATAGTAGAGGTACCATCTACATAAGCAGATTGAAGAGTATCAACGTCAAATTTCAAAAGTTTATCTTTTAAAGTTGAATCACCACTAAGACCCTAATATTATTAAAAAAAATGGAGAAAAAAAATTTTTTATTTTTCAAAAATAAAAATTAAACACAAAAAAAACTTCATCTTACTATTTATATATATACAGTTTACAAAATGAAAATAAAAATATAAAAATTTATAAATAATGTAAAAAATGTAATTTTTAAAAAATGGTAATTCGTATTTTCTCATTGAAAAAATGAAGAACTATGTATTGAATGAATAGGAAAAAAACCATGTATTAAAGTAAATATTCCAGTCAAAAATTTTTTTTTTCAAAATTAAAAAAAAAACTATAAAAAAAAATGCTTTTTTTTTGTTAAAAGAATTTCTCTTAATAAAATTTTCTACATATTTTTAAAATAAATAATCAAAATTCATCTCACACTGCAATCCAAAACAAACGTCAAATATTCTTACAAAAAATAAATCTAAATTTTAATGTTAAAAAAATTCCATCCATTCTTTTCCTTCCATACTATTTAATACAGTTTTAACACGTTTCGTTTATAGAATTTCCTGCTTTTTTTTTATTAAAAAACTTTTTTTTTCAATCGAAAAATGTATCATTTTTGCATGCATACTATAAATTTCTCTGTTTATTCCATATATTATATTTTTTTCTCATCATTTTGAATAGAAAATACACACACACACTTTAATATTTTTATATAGTTTTTTTCTTTTTTAAAACTAGATCGTGTATTTATCTATTTCAAAAATATTTTTTCCTAATTTTTTAATTTCGTTTATTTGCCCTTCCCTTTTTTTAAAATACAGTTTATATAACCTTCTTATCTCCAAACTATATATATATATATATATATACATATTTATATAAAACAAATGTATTTATTCTTTACTTTGTATGCATAGAATTTTTTTTTATTTATCTCAGAAAAAAAAAGAGGTGTATGTACACCAGATAAAACCTACTTTTAGAGCATTATTATTCAAATAGAAGCCTCGTCCAGTAAAATAAATTTCTAAAGATTCTCCATTAATTTCTACATTTCCTTTTTTTAAAAGAGGAAAAGTAACAGAATTTTTTAAAAAAATATTCATTCTATGCAATGGTTTTCGAAGACATTTTTGAATATATTCTGGCATAGTAGAGATAATAGAATTAATAGTTTCATCATGAGATAATATCCAAATATCCAGTTTATCCATAGGATTAAAATTGAACTAATATTTAAAAACAAGAAAAAATAAAAAAAGATAAAGAAAAAAACAAAGGGATAGAAAAAGAAAAATAAATATATGGAAATAAAAAGTAAAACGAGAAAAAATTTTAAAAAGAGTGAGCACATACCTCTTTTCGAAGTTTTTGAATACGATTAGCTAACTGTGGAGGGAAACAAAAAAAAAGAATAAATAGTTTTAATTCTATTTATAAATAAATAAATAAAAAGTCTCTTTTTTAATATTTTTTTCTATAGGGTGTTACATTAGGACTGCTAGTATAATTTTTATTAAAACTAAAAGAAAAATGTTCTCAAACTTAAAAAAAGAAGAGTTAACAAAACATATATATATATATAAATTGTTTTATATTAAGCAAATTAAAACTATAAAAGATAAATAAAATGACTAAACTATAAAAGAGAAAGAAAAAAGAAATTATAAAAGAAAATAAAAAATATAAAAAAATAAAAATATAAAAGAAAAAAATAAAACAATTAAAGAAAAAGAAAACTATAAAACATAAAAAAAGAATTCTTTTTTTAAAAAATAATTTCTCCATTCCTATAGCAAAAAAATTATCCTTTTTTTTTTCCTACATTGTAAAACAAATTCAAAACTTTCTAAAATTTTAATAAACCTACATATCTTTCGTTCTCTATTATTAAAAATATTATAAAAAAATTGTTTATATTTAAAAAAATATAAAAAATTATACACACACACATGTCAAGGAAATAATACCTCTCTTGCAAGAGCCAATTTTTGTAATTCAGAATCTTCAGTAAAATCCAATAAAATAGAGATAGAGCTACACCAAAAAAATAATAATAATAAAGAAATATATAAAGAAAGAAAAAAACATGCAAAAATACAAAAGAACAAAAAATTTCTTTTTTTTTAAATTTAAAAATTGAAAGAAAAAAATTATTTACAAACATTTAGATTGAACATACTTATCACTTTCCACAGAAATATTTGGATTGGATTGATTGAGAGGCTGCCTTTGAATAATCAAATCTCCTTCAGATAGAAAATGCCCTTCTACTTCCACTTTTCCAGTAGAAAGATATGTTTCAATAGTTTCTTGTGTAAACTTCTTAATCGCTAATTGCACTAACAAACAAATGAATGAATAAAGGTGAGAAAGAGAGGAGAGAGGGAGGGGAGAGAGAGAGAGAGAGAGAGAAGAAAGAGAGAAGAGAAAGAGAAAATATGAGACAGAGAAAGAGAGAGAGAAAATAAGAGAGAGAGAGAGAGAATATGAGACAGAGAGAGAGAGAAAATATGAGACAGAGAGAGAGAGAATATGAGACAGAGAAAATACGAGAGAAAATAAGAGAAAGAGAGAGGGAGGGAAGAAAAATGAAAGAGAAAAAGAGAGATAGAACAATGGAGAAAAAGAAAGAGAAACAAAAAAAAAAAGACTAAAAATGTAGAATAAATATTCAAAAACCTTGTAACCTTTTTCAAAACTATGGAATAAAAAATAATCTCTTTCATTCTCTCATACTCTCATCTTATAAATTTAGAAAAACCTGTTTTCATATCTGAACCCAAACGTGCACCTAAAACTTTAAAATTGGGAATAGCAATTAATCGAATATTAGACATATCATTAGAAAAATAAATATCTAAGATATTTAATTCCTCCTGAAAATAAATTTTAACAAAACCAAAAAATTAAAAACACGTTTAATAATAAAACAAAAAAATCATTTTTATACCCTTTTTCTAAAAAAAAAAACATTCTATCGAGTGTATATACACTGTATAATTTTGTTTTGATTTTTATTAAACATAGCAATTTTTATAAAAAAAAAATTTTGCTTTTATAAGAATAATAAAAACAAAAGTATAAATATTTTTTGGTATACTTTAATGTAAGTTTCCATCATTTTTAAACGTTTTGTAATTTCTGGATTTGAATGAAGAATTGTTAAACATTTTAAAGGTTTCTTCAAAGAAATTTTTTTCTGTTCTCGCATAGTTCGTCCCATATTAATCACTGAAAAGAAAATGTATACCCATCATTTAGAAATAGAAAAACAAATCATTTTTTATATAAAAAAGAAAAAAGTAATGAAACAAATTAAAGATTTATACATAAAATTGAAAATAATAATATAGAAATACTTCTTGTTTTAAAAAAATTCCATTTTCAAATCCAATGCACTTTTGAAATTAAAATAAATAAAACTATTTTTCTCTTTTTTCTTCTTTTCTTCTCTATTATTTTTTCTTTTTTCTTCTTTTCTTCTCTATTATTTTTTCTTTTTTCTTCTTTTCTTCTCTATTATTTTTTCTTTTTTCTTCTTTTCTTCTCTATTATTCTTTCTTTTTTACCTCCTCTTCTTCTCTTCTTTTCTTCTCTATTATTTTTTGTTATTTTCCTTCTCTTTCTTTTTACCTTTTTGCATATATTCTACTTGTATTTCTGTAGATTCATCAATATAATTTTCATTAGCAATTGGAAGCATTACAAAATGAATACTTTCAACATTAGTTGGATCATCTGCCTTTAAAATTTTCTTTAAATTTTGATAAAAATATTCACAAATAAAAGGAGTCAAAGGTGCCTATAAAGAGAAGTTTTTATATAAAAAAAAAATTAAAAAAATTAAAATTAAATAAAAGAAAAAAAATTTTCAAAACACGAAAATTATGTGTTTAAAAAAAACTATGAAAAACAAAGAAAATGTGTATACTCTTCTCACAAAATAAAAATAAATTAAACATAACTTTACATTTTATTTTTAACACCTAAATTTTCTTTTCTTTCTCTTCTTTTTTTATATTTTTTCAATTCTGTCTTTCCTTAATTTTTCTCTCATCTACAGCCTCCTACTCTCACATTCCCTCTTCTCCCTCTTCTTCTCTCTTTCATCTTATTTTATATCTTAACTCTTTACTATATTCTATATATATATATACTTAAATAATACCATCAAACGTGTTGTGGTGAATAATACATCAAACATTGTACAAAGAGAAATATAAGAATCTCCACTTCCATAAACTCCTCTCATACGATCACGATTTAGACGTACATACCTAAAAATAAATAAATAAATATATATATATATATAAATATTTAATTATGTAGTATTCGTTTTTTTATTTTATTATAAGTATTATTTTAATAAAGATTTAATTTTTTAGTATTATTTTTATTTTAATATAAATATTTAATTATGTAGTGTGTATAATTTTTATTTTTTAATAAATATTTAATTTTTTAGTAATATATTTATTTTTTTAATAAAACAATAAATAGAAATCTATACATTAAAAAAAAAAAATAAAAATTTCGTTTTAATCCTATTTAAATTCTCTACTCTGCTAAAATTATAATCTCTCTTTCTCTCTATCTATATATATGTATAAACACTCGTATAAATAACTATTTTTATTAAAAAAAATTCTACTTTAAAAAAATTGTATTACGCTTTTAAAAAAATTTAAAATAAAATATAAAAACGTTCATTTCAAAGTTTTTAATTTTTTATTATAAATAAACTTTTTACTATTTTTCCATTTCCTTCCTCAAGTCTTACCAATTTGTTAATTGATTTAAATATTGTAATAATTTGGGAACAACCGTAAACAAACGATAAGCTGCCATTTCTTCTCTTACAAACTAAAAAATATATTAAAAAAATATTGAATATTAATCCAAAATTTATACATGAAAAAATGTTTTATTTGTTTTAAATATATATTTTTTTAGTTTGAAATGACTTTCTCATCTCCTTAAAGTCTCTAAATTCTCTCACACTTTTAATTGTTCTTCTCTAACTCTAATAAAAAGTCTCTCTTCTCTAATTTATATATAGTTTCTAACTATCTCTCTAATTTTTTCCTCTTCATCTCCTATAAATTATAATTAATTTATATATAGTTTCTAACTTTCTCTCTAATTTTTTCCTCTTCATCTCCTATAAATTATAATTAATTTATATATAGTTTCTAACTATCTCTCTAATTTTTTCCT